>JAQZBX010002319.1:0-73191 GCA_029593785.1 Cabassous unicinctus | reverse complement strand
AATTGTTATATTTTCCCCATGTATCACCATACTCTTAACACCTTATCATACAAGAACATTCCTATATTTACATTATCCACAATCCTCATCTGCCACCAAAATTACTCCTATTCATCCCCTATATTATCCTCCAACTGTTCGCAAACTAACATTAGCCTCCATAGACTATTTGTTTCAGCCAAAATCACATCCATAAATCAACAGTGCTTGTTACTCTCATAATGTGCTACCATAGACTCCATCCATTACCACATATTTACAATTGACCTGGAGCCATCCAACATCAGCATACCCACATCCTATCTCAATCCACATCCTATCTACCACCAAATTACATTCCATAGTCTTATTCATAAGTTTGTTCATAGTATTTTGTTCATATCAGTGAGACTATATATTATTCATCCTTTCATGTCCAGCTTGTTTCACTAAACATAATGTCCTCAAACTTTTTCCATGTTGTTATATCTTTCCTTAACTGATTCCTTCTTACAGCTGAATAGTTTTCCATTAAATGTAAATACCACATTTTGATTGTCCATTCCTCACTTAATAGACAATTAGGTTGTTTCCATCTTTTAGCATTTGTGAATAATGTCACTATGGACATTGATGTAAAAATATCAGTTCCTGTCCTTGCTGTCAGTTTTTTTTAAACATATTCTTAGTATTAGGATTTCAGAATAATATGGCATTTCTATATTTAGCTTCTATAGAAGTTGCACCATTTTACACTCCTTCCAACAGTCAAAGGGTGATCTTATTTCTACATATCCTTTCCAACATTTGCAGTTTTGGTTTTATTTTGTATTTTTAAATAAATGCCATTCTCTATGAGGAAAAGAGATCTGCATTTGCTAATAGCTAAGGTTGTTGAGCATGTATTCATGTTCCTTTTGGCCACTTATATTTTCTCTTTCAATTCTTTTGCCCATTTCTAAATTAGGTTGCTTGTCATTTTGTTTATAAGTTTATAATCTCTTTCTATAAAATGGAAATCAAACCTATATTGGATATGTGGTTTCCAAAGATTTTTTTTCCCATTGAACTGGCTTTTTCACCTTCTTAACAACATAGATTCAAATGTGAAAATGTTTAATTTTGAGGAAGTTCCATGTATTTACTTTTTTCATTCTTTGCTCATGCTTTGAGTGGAAGTTCCAAGGAAACACCAATTATGACAAAATCTTGAAGATGGCTGCCCTACATGCTCTTCCAGGAATTTTATGGTTCTAGCTTTTATATTAAGGTACTTGCTACATTTTTAGTTAATTTTTGTGTAAGTTGTGAGATAGTTGTTTTCTTTCTTTTTCATATGGATATCCAGTTTTCCTGATACCATTTGTTGAATAAGATATTTGTGACCCAACTGAGAGGATTTTGCAGCCTTGACAAAAATCACTTGACCAATGTGAAAGTGTGTATTTCAGACTCTCAATTCAATTTCATTGGTCAATGTGTCTGGCTTTATGCTAGTACCATGCTGTTTTTACCACTGTAGTTAGATAATATGCCTTAATGTTAGGAAAGGAGAGTCCTCTAAATTTGTTCTTCTTCTTAATTAAGTTTTTGGCTAGTCAGTAACATTTCTCTCTGAGATAAATTTTGCAATTTTCTTTTCCAATTCTACAAAAAATGTCTGCTGTATTTTTTATCAAAATTTCATTAAATCTATGTATCAGTTTGATTAGAATTGACATCTTAATGATATTTAGTCTTCCAGTGCATGAACAGAGAATAGCCTTCCATTTATTTAGATGGCATTTTGTTTCTTTTAGTAATGATTTATAGTTTTATAAATAAAGGTCCTTTGTACCCTTGGTTAAGTGTAAGCATGAATATTTGATTATTTTAGTTTCTATTGAAAGTGGAATTTAATTTGGGACTTCCTCCTTAGATTGCACATTAGTAGTGTATAAAAATGCCACTGAATTTTTGTAAATTAATCTTGCATTTTGCCACTTTGCTGAAATTGTCTATTGGTTCTAGTAGTTTTGTTATGGACTTTTCAGAATTTTCTATGTATAGGATCATATTATCAGCAAATAGTGAATTTTTACTTCTTCTTTTCCTCTTTGAGTGCCTTTTTATTTCTTTGTCTGGCTTAATTTCTCTAGCTAGACCTTCTAGTTCCATATTGAATAGCAGTGGAAAGTGTGGGCTGCCTTAACTTGTTCCCAATCTCTGTGGAAAAGATTTCAATCTTTCACCATTGAGTACCATGTCAGCTGTGGGTTTTTCATTTGTGCACTTTATCACACTGAGAAAATTATCTTTTATTCCTTCCTTACAGAGTAGTTATATCAAGAAATGGTGAATTTTGACTAATAACTTTTCTCTGTCTATGGACATAATCATGTAATTTTTCTTCTTAAATTTATTAATGTGTTGTATTTCATTGATTGATTTTCTGATGTTGAATAACCCTTGCATATCTAGATAAACTACACTTGATTATGTTGAATTCTTAATGTGTTTATGGAATTGGTTAGCAATTATTTTGTTGAGTATTTTTGCATCTATGTTTATGAAAGGAAATGGTCTGTTATTCCTTATTCTCAAAATATATTTATTTTTCTTTTATATTTGAGTGATGTTATTTTCATAGAATGAGTTTGGTAGCATTCCTTCTTGTTTAATTTTTGGAATAGTTTGAGTAAGATTTTTATTAGTACTTCTTTAAATGATTGGTAGAAATCACCTGTGAAGAAATTTCATCATGGATGTTTCATTTTGGGGAGGTTTATGATGACTGTTTCAATTTCTTTACATGTACTTGGTTTGTTGAGATCTTCTATTTCTTCTATGGTCCAGTTGGCTTGCATTTCCTCAATGTCCATTTCCTCCATGTTGTCTAGTTTGTGGGCACACAGTTGTTCATACTATCCTTTTATGATTTATTTTATTTCTGCTGGAACAGAGATAATATATACTTCTCATTTCTGATTTTATTTTTTTTTCATACTCCCTCTTTTTTTCTTTGTTAATCTAGCTAAGGATTTGTCAAATTTCTTGATCTTAAGGTAGCAATGTTTAGTTCTATTCATTTTCTCTATGATTTTCTATTCTTCATTTCATTTATTTCTGCTCTCACCTTTATCATCTTTCTTTCTGCTTGCTTTGGTTTTAGCTTCCTGTTCTTTGAGTTCCTACAAATGTGCAGTTAGATCTTTAATTTTAACTCTTTCTTCATTTATTTCATAAGCATTGAAGGCTATAAATTTCCCTATCAGCACTGCTTTTGCTGTATCCCACAATTTTTTATATTTTGTGCTCTCATTTTCATTTGGTCTGAGGTATTTTCTGATTTCCCTTGCAATTTCTTCTGTGACACAATAATTATTTAAGAATGTGCTGCTTAATCTCCATATATTTTTGAATTTTTCACCTTTATGCCTGTTAATAATTTATAGCTTTATTCTATTTTATGATCCAAGAAAGTGTTTTGTACAATTTCAATATTCTTTTAATTTATTGTCATCTGAATTATGTTCCACCATTTAGTCCATCCTGGAAAAAGTTCCATGAGTACTTTAGAAAAATACATAGGGAGCTGAGGCAAGATGGCATCAGTTCAAGTTTGTGTTCACCATCTCTCTCTCAAAATACAGCTGATTGGGGACAGTATCTTGCCTGAGTGAGCCTAAGGAGTGGGAGATTTTGGGGCATTGATCTGGAGGGAGCTGGACAAGGAGATAGATTGCTCTATATAGAACTGGAACATAGAAAACAGCAAGGAAATAGAACAAGGAGAACAAAATGCCAAAGAGAAAACTTAACCCAAACACAACACCACCAGCTAAATAAAACTCTAGAGCAGATAAAAAAGCTAACCAACTGAGTAAACCAATCAAGATAAAAAGATAACTAGAGGGCAACAAAAAATTACTACTCATACTAAGAAAAAGAAGACATGGAGCAGTCCAATATACAAACTAAAAACCAAGAGGAGATGCAGAATACCAAAAAAACTAATCAGACCTGACCAAATAAATATTATGGACCATCTTAATGAAGTGAAGGAAGAGATTAAGGATATTTAGAAGACACTGGGAGAATATACAGAAGAAATTATAAACATATATAAAAAGATAACAAATATGATGGTGATGAATGGCACAATCCAAGAAATAAAAAAGACACTGGAGTCACATAAAAACAGATTTGAACAGGCAGAAGAAAGAATTAGTGATGTGGAAGACAGTACATCTGAATCCAAACAGATAGTAGAACAGATACATGAAAAGATAGAAAAAATCCAGCATGGATTTAGGGATTGAAACAATAACACAAAATGCGCAAAGATTATGCATTGTCGGTATCCCAGAGGGAGAAGAGAAGGGAAAGGGAACAGAAGGAGTGTTGAAGGAAATAATGACTGAAAACTTCCCAACCCTAATGAAGGAGATGGATGTACATGTCCAGGAAGCACAGCACACCCCTACCAGTATAAATCCCAACAGGCCTACTCCAAGACATATACTTCTCAAAATGTCCAGTGCTCAAGACAAAGAGAAAATACGCAAGGCAGCAAGAGAAAAGAGAACCAGCACATAGAAGGGAATCTCAATAAGATTAAGTGCTGATTTCTCATCTGAAACCATGGAGGCAAGAAGACAGTGGTATGAAATAGTCAAGGTACTAAAAGAAAAAAAAACTTCCAGACAAGAATTCTCTATTGAGCAAAGCTGGCATTCAAAAATGATGGAGAGTTCAAAATATTAACAGATTAAAAGAAATTAAGAGAATTTCAGTAAGAAACCAGCCCTTCAAGAAATACTAAAAGAATTTCTACAGGTTGAAAGGAAAAAACAGGAGAGAGAGTTGGAGGAGAGTGCAAGAAAAACTAAAAAGAGAAATAAAAACAACATATGACATACATAAACTCAAAGAAATTATGGCTGATGTAAGAAATTCATTCACAGTAATAACACTGAAAGTTAATGGATTAAACTCACCAGTCAAGAGATGCATATTGGCAGAATGGATAAAGAAATATGACAAATCTATATGTTGTGTACACAAAACCCACCTCAGACCCAGAGATTCAAGGAGGCTGAAAGTGAATGGCTGGAAAACAAATTTACAAGTAAACAATAACCAAAAATGCGTGGGAGTAGCTATAATAATATCAAACAAAATAAACTTTAAATGCAAAATTATTTTAAGAGAAAAAGAGGGATAAAATATATTATTAAAAGTGGTAATCTTTCAAGAAGAAAGAAAAATAACAAACATTTATGCACCTAAACAGGGCACCTCAAAATTCATGAGGGATACACTGGAAAGATTAAGTGGAGAAATATGTACCTCTGCAATTATAGTGGGGGACTTTAATACATGATTATCATTATTAGACAGAACATCTCGACAGAGAATCAATAAAGAAACAAAAACTCCGAATAATACATTACAGGACATGGACCTCATAGACATATACAGAGCGCTACACCAAAATACAGCAGGAAATAGATGCTGAATGAGATGCTAAAATCATCAACAAAATACTTGCTAATCACATTCAACAACATAGTAAATGAATTATACACCATGACCAAGGGGGGTTCTTCCCACATATGCAAGGATTGTTCAACATAAAAAAAAAAAAATAATGAAATCACCACATAAACAGATTGAAAGAAAAAACATCACATGATCATTTCTATAGATGTAGAAAAAGCATTCAACAAAATACAGCACTCTTTCCTGATTTAAACAATGCAAAAGATAAGATTGGAAGGAAACTTTCTGAACATGATAAGATAAGGGTATATATGGAAAAACAAGAGCTAACATCATCATCAATGGTGAAATCATAAAAGATTTCCCTCCAAGATTGGGAAGAAGACAAGGATTCCTACTTTCACCATTCCCTTTGAACATTGTGTAATAAGTACTTGCTCCAACAGTGAAGCAAGAAAAAGATATACAAGGCATCAGAATTGGAACGGAAGAAATAAAAATTGCACTATTTGCAGACAATATGATCCCGTACACAGAAACCCTGAGGAATCTACAACAAAGCTTCTAGACTTATAAATGAGTTCATTTAAGTCACAGGCTTTAAGATCAATGCTGAAAATTCAGTAGCATTTCTGAATAACAATAAAGAGCAATCTGAGGAGGAAATCAAGGGGAAAAAATAGCATTTACAATAGTAATCAAAGGAATCAAATGCCTAAGAATAAATTTAAGTAAAGATGTAAAGGACTTATATACAGAAAACTGCACAAAACTGTTAAAAGAAATCAATGAAGACTAAATAAATGGAAGAATATTCCCTATTCATGTATAGGAAGTCTAAGCATCATTAAAATGTCTACCTTGCCCAATCTAATCTACAGATTTTTTAATGAATTGGAAAAATTAACTACAAAATTTATTTGGAAGGTTCAGAGGCCCCAAATGGCCAAAGACATAATGAAAAGGAAAAATGAAATTGGAGGTATCAAACTACCTGCCTTTAAAACATATGACAAAGCTACAGTGGTCAAAACTGCATGGTATTGGCACAAAGATAGACATACCTACCAATGGAAAAAAAATGAGAGTTCTGATATAGATCCTCACATATACAGTCATTTGATATAAGATAAGACCAGTAAGCCCATTCAGTTGGGAGAGAATGATCTCTTCAAGAAACGGTTCTTGGAAAACTGGATATCCATATCCAAAAGAATGAGAGGAATACCATCTCACAACTTATACAAAAATCAACTCAAGATGGATCAAAGATCTAAATATAAGAACCAAGTCAATAAAGACCTTGGAAGATAATGTAGGGAAGCATCTACAAGATATTGGAATAGGAAATGGTTCCATGAAACCCACACCCAAAGCATGAGCAACAAAAGTATAAATAGATAAATGGAATCTTCTCAAAATTAAAAAGTTTTTCCCCTCAATGGTCATTATCAAGAAAGTAAAAAGGCACCCTACCCAGTGGGAGAAAATATTTGGCAACCATTTATCTGATAGGAGCCTAATATCCTGCCTATATAAAGAAATCCTACACCCCAAACATAGAAAGACAAACAATCCACTTAAAAACTAGGCAAGTGACCTGAAAAGACACTTCTCCAAGGAAGAAATACAAATGGCTCAAAAGCACATGAAAAGATGCTCAACATCACTAGCTATTAGGGAAATGCAAATCAAATCTACAATGATATACTATCTTACACCCATTAGAATGGTGGTTGTTAAAAAATGCAGCAGAGTATAAGTGTTGGAGAGGATGTGGAGACATGGGAACAGTTTTCCACGGATGGTGGGAATGTAGAATGCTACAGCCATTGTGGAGGACAGTTTGCCAGTTCCTCAGAAAACTCACTAAAAATTTCCATGTAATCCAGCAATTCCACTACAGAATATATACCCAGAAGATTTGAAAGCAAAGACATGAACAGATATATGCACACCAATGTTCATGGCAGCATTATTCACTATTGCCAAAATTTGGAATCAACTCAGGTGCCCATCAACAGAAGAATGGATAAACAAAATGTGGTATATACATACAATGGAATATTACTCAACTGTAATAAGGAATACAGTACTAACACTGGGAAACCATGGATGAATCTTGAGGACCTTATGTTGAGTGAAACAAACCAGGCATTGAAGAATGAACAGTACATGACCTCACTGATATGAATTAAGGAAATTGAGCAGTCTCAGAGAGCTATTGTCTGTAAGATAGGCTTGCAAGAAATAGAAAGAAAGGAGAAGATTTTGAGCCATCAATCACACTGATATAATTAATGGTAAGGTGAATGATTGTAGTTGCATATTGAAGGGATAAGACAGGAGGGTAGTGATAGTATTGGGTTGGGTGGTGCAGGGGTGACAGGTGTGTAGATTGGGACAAGTGGTTTAGAAGGTCCAGGTTACTAGGGTAGGGTTGTGAGAGGGGACAGGTGAATACTGGGGATTTGCGGGTATGTGTTTGAAAGTACAAAGTTGGAAATGCACTTATGGCAATATGACAAGGAGCATTTACTGGATTAATGTGTTGGATGGGTGAGGCATTATGGGCAGGGTGCACATGGATCAGGGTTGTAGGGAGTGTGTGAGTGGTCATTTTGTCACAATGTGCTGTATCAGTAGGTGGAGACTCATAAAATGAGCAGGAAGGTGTTTATCCCACATCATCAGGAGGACTTTTTGTGCAGAAATATACAGGTGGGAGGTTTTTGAGATCAAGGGCAGCTCTTAATAGGGGAGAACAAATCAATGTGTTAAAACTTCAGTCTTGTTATAGGTAACTATGAATTTTGTCATCCAATGAGTCAAGCCAGGGGGTTGCCTTGGGCACCAGGGGGATGGGTAGGGAGGAATAGTATAGATCAAACAGGTTGTATTTAGTGGTCAGTGGAATTGCTCTGGATGATCTCACAGTGATGGACACAGGACCTGGTAAATATCATCAAAATTTATAAAAGTGCATGATCTAAAATGTAAACCACATGGTAAACCATTAGCCATGTTTAGTAGCTATATTTCAATATTTGTATATCAGTTAATAACAAAGGTACCATCCAGATATAAAAAGGTATTAATATGGGGGGGTGGAAAGGGGGGGATGTTGGGTATATGAGAGCATCTTGTATTCAGTATGTGACTTTGCTTTGACCTAAAACGTCTCTGAAAAAAAAAACGAAAAATAGTGAGAAACTCGGGAATGGGAAGTGGAAGGTGTCACAGTACAGACTGGACACCAGATATTGCAATAATGAAAGGCAAAAGGTAAAAAAAAAAAAAAACTCTTTTATATTTTTCATTTTTTAAATATCCCAAACTTTTAATTTAATTTTATTTTTAGTTTTTTAAAATTCTTATGCATTTTATCTCTTACATTTACACTTATCATTATTATTTCATTTTCTTATTAATTGTACTCAGCTATTGTAATGGCTTCTTCTTTGAAGAAGCTTTGGATAACATAAGGGCTACAATTTGGGCAGGGGAGGATCGTTGGTGTGGGGTGTCAGGACAGGGGGTTCATGGGAGGATCTTCACCTGAGCATATATATAAGCTATATAAAATGATCAAATGTTCATGGGGCATTGTCACAGTTCATGGAGACTCACAAAATAAAACAGGGAGAACTGAATTCCCATGCTAGAAAGCTCTGCCACATTCTCTAAGGAATCAGCTACAGCACCTAAGTGCAGGAACAGTGAATTGTGAAGGAGGATGATCCACTGATAGGCCCTTGATATTGATGACTAGGCTTATGAGTCTTTGCTCTTTAAATTGAAACTTAGCTTATTGTTATGGGGTGCCTAAATGTTGCCTAGTGATAGCCACCTTGTTGCTCAAATGTGGCCTCTCTCTAAGCCAAACTCAGCATATGAATGCATTACCATCCTCCCACTGTGGGACATGACTCCCAGGGATGAGCCTCCCTGGCACCGAGGGATTAATATAAAGTACCCACCAGCAATACAACTGGAAAAAGACTTCAAATAAAAAGGGGAAAAGGTAAAGACAAATGAGTTTATATGGTTAAGGGACTTCAAAGTGTGTCAGGAGATCATACAAGAGGTAACGTTTATGCACATCTCAGCAGGATCTCAAATAATCCCAAAGTAAATACCACCTGAAATAGTGGGGCTCCTGAGGGCTATATAGAAACCCAGGACTTATGGTCAGGGTGGATAACTCTAGAGTTTGGTGCTTTTCCAGTGGGCCTTACCCTGGAGTTTGTGTTCCTGAGTGTGATAGAGTTGGACTCAATTATGTCTCCCCTGCACGTGAATAATCCATCCCTTCTATTTTAGCCTATACTTGGTGCTGGAGTTTCTATGTGTACATCCAGAGATTTGAGTCTTTGGGCTGTCCATGTTCCAGCTGGGCCCAGAACCTCGATGGACCTGTAACACCTACTCTACAGTTCATTGGACTCACCCAGGAGAACTGGCAAGGAGATGAAGGTGGGCAACCACTCTCCCAAGGAATGGAGAAGGTCTGCAGCTGCAGGCAGCATAGTCCCATCCTTCTTCTCCATGGGATATAATCCCCTTTTCAATTGGAGTTGGAGTGGACATCACCTTCCCAGAATCCTCAGGATTGGGTGAAGAGCTATGGAGTAGAGTGGACTTACTGGTATTCTACTAGAGACGTATTATGATTCTAGCAATGGAAGAAATTACAATATTGATGTGAAGCCAGTGGCCACTGGAGGTTCTGGTGGTAGGGAGAGGGAAAAACAGTTGAAATATGGGGGCTTATTCAGGACTTGGGAATCGTCCTGAGTGACATTGCAATGACAGATATAGGACATATTATAATATCACATATGATGGAGAACTGTGTGGTAGAGAGTTTAGACTACAATGTGAACTATGGTCCATTCTTAAAGGCAAAGCCCCAGGATGTGTTTATCAATTGCAATGAATGTTCCATGCTACTGAAGGATGTTTATGTGGGTGGGTATGGGAGGTGTGGGTGTGGGGCATATGGGACTCTCCATATTTTTTCCATATCATTTATATAATCAAAGTAGCTTTTTAAAAAATTTAAAAAGAATATATATCCTGGAGAAGACCCAATATAGTGACAAGGTGTGAAGCTTTAACAATAATCTCCTCCCACAAGGCTACTAATAATCAGCCAGGATCATTATAGATCACCTCTTTCCAGGACTCCAGAGACCAGAAGAACACAGTCACCATCCAGGGAAGAACAGGAAGAGGAAACAGACAATCTGTGGTGGGCATCCATTAGTAAATTCCTCCAAGTTACAGAGGCACACATCTATCTCCCAGTGGCAATGCAGGCCATCTAGGGACCCACTCCACAGCTGGAAGCAGAAGCTCTTTCCCAAAAGGAAGGAAGAGGAAGTGGCCTGGACAATCTAAACTGTTGATTGGCAATTTTGGCCAACTGGATTCCAACCTTGAGCACAGCTAGTGTTTCAACTTACCCAAGCTACAAAGAAGACAGCAGCATTTGTGTTGTCTCCACTCCTGGCAGGAATGGAAGTAGGAAGAGTGATTGAAATCCAGCCCAGTCCCCTGCGGAGGTATGGATAAGATCCAGAATGCCCAGTTTGGAAAACCATATCTTAGGCCACCACACCCAGCAGGAGTGGAAATTGTGTATAATGTGAATACTTTCTGCAGCAGAGCAGGCAGATTCACATTTGACCCAAATGTCCCAAGGAATGAGGGTAAGTGTGCACTGTTTTTGTGGGCAATGTGAGCAAATTCACCCATCTACCTTGAACAGCTACTACACTTTCATCCCCAAGGTGCCTTAGGAAGGAGAAGAATGAAAAGCAGCCTGATCACCATCTCTCAAGACAGTGTAGGCAGAGTCACCTCACACACCTGGGTGGCACAGCATAAGAGGTGGCAGTTGATCAGATAACTCATATTTCAGGAGCTGGGAGCCATGCAACAGTTTCTTCCTGGATAATGTGGCAACCTCAGCCTCAACCATACCATCACCAGGAGATATTCAGCTGAGAATTAAAGGCAAAGTATAGCATTATGGCAGTAGGGAACAACTGGATATAGAGTGCTACCTGCTGGGTTCTTCAGGAAAGCCTAGATAGAGGGAGATATCAAAGAGAAAGAGGGCTTTAGGGTCTCTTCTCTAGAGCACATTGCAATTGATTCACACTTCCTTCATAAGTCTCCTGAGCTTGACTGGACTTGGAAACAGAACTGGGGAGGTTGTCTGCAGACAGAAACTTATACCAAAATTAAACTTCCAGAAAGTATCTTGAAAGAAGACCAAAGGATTATTAAAAATTTGCAGAAGCAAATAAGAAAGGAACAGAGAAGATTAATATTCACAGAGGATTAACAGGGAAAGCTTTTGAAAAAGCCAACCAATAAGTAAGCCTTTGGCTAAATAGAGAAACTGAGCACAGGATAAACACATAAAAAAATCAGTTACCAAGACACCAGCAAAAAATTACAAGCTATACTAAGAAACAGGAGCTATGACCCATTAAAAGGAACAAATTAGACCCTCAGATGAAGCACAGGATTTGAGACAACTACTCACATATATACAAACAAATCTGCTTAATAAATTCAATGTTACGTCTAAAGAGTTTATAGATATTTAGAAGACACTGGTTGAAAACAAAGAAGTATTTGAAAGCTTGCAAAGAAATGTAACAGATCTTATGAGAATGAAAGACAATGGAAGAGGTTAAAAATACATGGGAGGCATATAATATTAGATTTGAATGAGCTGAGAACAGAATACATGCCTTGGAGGAAAGAGCACCTGAATTTGAAAAGACACAATAATTGAAAGAGGAAAAAATGGATAAAATGGAACAGGGTTTCAGGGAATTGAATAACAACTCAAAATGTACAAATATAGATATTATAGTTTTCCCAGAAGGAGATGAGAATGGAAAATCGATAGAAAAAATATTTGAGAAAATAATGACTGCAAATTTCCCAACTCTTAATTATCAATATAGAAGAAGTGCCATGAAACCCAAACAGAATAAATATCAATATCCAAGAAGTGCAATGCAACCCAAACAAAATAAATCTACATAGACTTACTTTGATATACTTACCATTCCAAATTTCAAATGCCAAAGATAAATAGAGGAATTCTGAAGGCAGGAAGAGTAAAACAATTCATTACATACAAAGGACACTATATGAGACTAACTACTCATTTCTCATCCAAAACTATGGAAGAGAGAAAGAAATGGTATGATATATGGAAGTGAAAAACTACCAGTCCAGAATTTTAATCTGGCCAAACTGTCCTTCTAAAGTGAAGGTGAGTTTAAAATCTTCAAAGTTAAATAAAACATAAAAGAATAAGCAACCAGGAGACGAAATTTACAACAGATACTAAAGGGAGTGCTTTAACTTGAAAGTAGAGTACAGGAGAAAGATGCCTGGAGAAGATTGTAGAAATGAATATCATTAGTAAGCTAGCAAAAAGGGTTAAAAGTGATATAATAGTAAGATTTGTCAATGGAAAGCCCAAAGATATAATGGACAAAGCAAGCATTACCTTTACAGTAATAATGCAGAATGTTCATGGATTAAACTCCCCCAATCAAAAGACATAGACTAGTAGAATGAATTTAAAAAAACAGCCATGTATATCTTATATACAAAACATTTACCTTACATGGACACAAATAGACTGAAATTAAAATGTTGGAAAAAGACATTCCATGGAAATAGTAATCAAAAGATCTGGAGTAGTGATAGTAATATCAGATAAAATAGAATTTAAATACAAAACTGCTATAAGAGATGACAGATGCTATATATCAATAAAAGTGGCTTTTATCTGAGAAGAATAACAATAATATATATTTATGTACCAAACAATGAGGTCCCAAAATACATGAGGCATACAGTGGCAAAACTGAAGAGGGAAATGGAAATTTCTACAATAATAGTCAGAAACTCCAATACAACACTTTCATATTTGGACTGAAGAACAGGAAAAAGGAACAATGAAAAAGAGATTACTTGAATAACATGATAAATGAACTAGAACCACAGATACATATAGAACATTGCAGCCCCAAATAACAGGATATAGATTTTTCTAAAATGCTCATAGATCTTTCACTACGATATATCATAGGTTACGAGACAAAACAAGACTCCATAAATTTAAAAACTTTGAATTTATATAAAGCACTATCTCTAATCATAATGGAATGAAGCTTGAAAGCAACAACAGGTGAAGAAAGGGAAAACACAAATATATGGAGGTTAAACAACACACTTTTAAACAATCATTATGTCAACAAAGAAATCAGTTAATATCTCAGGACAAATGAAAATGAGACCACAACATATTAAAACCTATGGAATGAAGTGAAGGAGGTGCTGAGAGGCAAATTTATAGCCCTCAAAGCTTACATTAAAAAAGAAGAAAGAGCTAAATCAAAGAACTAAGTGAAAAGCTACAGAAACTAGAGAAAGAACAGAAAACTAACCTCAAATTAAGCAGAAGGAAAGACACAACAAATATTAGAGCAGAAACAAAAAATGTGAGAAAATGAAAGTGAGAACAAAGTATCAATAGAATCAATGAAACCAAAAGTTGGTTATTTGAAAAGATAAAAAAAATTGTCAAACCCCTAGCTAGACTGAAAATGAAAAAAAAAAAAAGAAATACAGTTACAAATGAGAAAAAGTTAGAGTCAGAAATGAGAGAGGTGACATTATTATTGACCCAAAAGAAATAAAATAGAACTTAAGATGATACTATGAACAAATGTATACCAAATTAGACAATGCAGATGAAATGGAAAAATTCCTAGAAACACCCATACAACCTACACTGACTCTAGAAGAAATAAAAGACCTGAAAAAAAAAAAAAGAAAGAAAAAGAAAACAGAAATAAAGACATTGAAAAATATCACAAAGATGAAAAGCCCAGGACCAGATGGCATAACAGGTGAATTCTACCAATCATTCAAAGAAGACTTAATACCAACATTGTTGAAATTCTTTTAACAATAAAACAGGAGAGAATGTTGCCAAACTCATTCTATGAAGCCAACATCAACCTAATGCCAAAGCCACATAAAGACAATATGAAAGAAGAATAATTATAGATCATTTTCTCTAATGAATATAGATGCAAAAATCCTCAACAAAATACTTGTGATTTGAATCCATGAACACATTAAAATAGTTATACATCATGATGAATTTTGTTTTATCCCTGGTATTCAAGGTTGGTTCAACAGCAGAAAATCAATCAATGAAATACATCACATTATTAAATTGAGGAAGAAAAATAACATTACCATGCAGATTGTAGTGGAAAAGTTTCTTAATACAGATCTTTTATGTGCTTGGATAAATTCACTCCTAAATACTTTATTCTTTTAGTCACTATTGTACTACTGGTAGAGTAAATGAAGCACAGGCTCCCTTCTTCTGTTTTGACTACTTAAATAGGGCAATATTAAAGTTTTATAAAAAAATAAACTAAATATCAATGAAGAGCTGTGATATAAAACCATTAGACAAGAAAGGAAAATTAACCAGCAGAGAAAAATCAGCAACATAAACATTTACATAGCAATAAAAGTTAACATAGCAATAAAAGATAACAACCCACACTAAGGAACAGAAAGATATGACCCAGTCAAGCAAACAAACCAAGAAACTAGATGAAACCCAGGATTTTAGAAAACTCATAAATTTTGTTCACACAAACATCTTTAAAATATTTAAGATGATGAAGGAAAATAGAACTAAATAGTTAAAGGATATGAAGATGACACTGTATTAGAATAGCAAACAATTTGAAAGTCTCCAAAAGAAGTAACAGAACTTATGAGAATGAAAGGCACAATGGATGAGATTAAAATACACTAGTGGCATCTAAAAGCAGATTTGGAATGTTAAAGGAACAAATATGTGAATTTGACAACAGAGCACTTGAACTAGAAATGATAGGAAAACAGACAGGGAAAAGAATGCAAAACATTGAACAGGGTCTCAAAGAATTGAATGACATTATAAAACACACAGACATACACATTACAGGTGTCTCAGAAGGAAAATAGAATGGAAAAGTGGTAGAAAGAATATTTAAGAATATACTCCTTTCAAACTTTCCAACCCTTTAGAAAGACATAAATATCAATATTCAAGAATAACAACATAAGACAAAACAGAATAATTCCTAGTAGACCCACTCAAAGACGTTTACTATTCATATTTTCAAATGCCAAAGATAAAGAAAGGATTTTGAAAGCAGCAATGGAAAAGGAATATATTACTTACAAGGGAGACTCAATACAGCTAAGTGCTAATCTCTCATTAGAAACCATGGAGGTGAGAAAGCAGGGTTATGATATATTGAATGTCCTGAATGAGAAAAACTGCCAGCCAAGATTGATTCATCCAGCAAAACTATCCTTCAGAACTGAAGGCAATTTCAAAGTCCTTACAGACAAACAAAAATTGAGAGAGTAAGTTGCCAAGGAACCAAATCTACATGAAGTGTTACAGTGTGTGTGACAGCCTGAAAGGAAAAGAAAATGGATAGATCCCTGGACAAGAGTGTAAAAATGAAGAATGTACTTAATAGAAATTGAAAGGAGTATAAGAAAGACCATAGTAATATATGACAACAGAAAACCAAGGGATAAAAATGGACCATGTAACTAACACATTTATAGTGTGAAACTTAACCAATTTTAAGTAGTACTTTGATGAAGTTACTTCAGTTAAAGTGTGGTCCAATGCATTCAGGATCCTGAAACAGGGTTAGTCCTATTACTGCAGTACTTTATATATAGGCAGGATGAAATACAGACATTGAGATAGCCACAGAGGAAGCATCCAGAAACTGAACCTCAACAGAACCCAGAAGAGAACAAAGAATATTAAATGCTGCCATGAGCATGGCTATGTGACAGAATTGCCCATGGCTAAGAAACACCAGCCTACAGCCCTAGAATGCCAATATTCATGAAGAAAGCATTGCCTTAAAGATACCTTGATTTTAACTTCTTCTATTCTCAAAACCATGAGTAAAATAAATCCCTCTTGTGTAATCATAGTATTTGCTTTAGCAATGTGCAAACTAAAACAACATCCAATACCCGTGTTTTATCCTTATGTTTATCCTGATATTCCCCTTGAATCTGCAGTGTTCTGGTTTTGGCATACTAGCAAAACTTGGGTTTCCTTGGCTTGTAGATGCATCTCTCCCTATGTCGCATTTCATTTGATGTTTCTCTATTTGCTTACCACGACATCAACTTTATTTGATACACGTACACATTCATTCAGTTTGGCCACAGCTTAATTCATCTTCTAAGGTCCTAATTACAAATGGTTTCACATCCATAGGATTAGAGATTTGTACTTGAACATGTATATTGTGGGGACATGATAACATTCCCTAGAGCAAGATATTTTCAACTAATATTTCATATTCATACAATTTTACACTGAAACTAGAAATATGTGTTTAATTTTTCCTGATGATTACTTCCATTTTGGCTCCATCTCTTCTCTTGATAGATCTTGGTTTCTGACTTTTATTAATCTATACAAAAAAGATATAGGTTTGGCTTTGTTGATATTCTGTATTTATGACTTCATTAAGTAATTAATATCTTTCCTAATTTTATTATATCCTTTTTGCCAATAAGTTTGGATTTAATTTGTTCTTATTATTACATTCACATTCACAGGACCAGGGATTAGGACTTGAATAATTATTTTGGGGGGACAAATTCAGCCCATAACAGTCATTCATTACACATATTAATATGAAATACTTAAGGATAAATGCGATATAATGTTGTGCAAGACATGTACATTGAAAACTACAGGATTGTTCTGAGAGAATACAAAGACCTTTGAAAATACAAAGAAATATTGTTTCCATGTATTGGGTGACTCAAAGTTATTACGATTTCAACTCTTCCTATATTATTCTATAGGTCAAAGCAATCCAAAACTAAATCCATATATGTAAATTTTTATGAAATTTACAAACTTTTTATAATATTTATATGTAAGTGCACTGGATCTAGATTATCTTCCAGACTTTAAAATTTAATTGGACAACATGCATGATCTGATATCAAGGTAAAGTATCTCAGTGATGAAAAAAATGTGTTTTCAAAAAGACAAACCATCAGTGGAACTAACTAGAAAGTATAGTGGTAGAGCTGCACAAATATGCTAAGCTTAACCTCAACAAACAATTTTAGGAAATTCACTGGAGAAAGGATAGTTTTATCAAGAAATTGTGCTACAATAATTAGACAGCAATATTGTTTTAGTTTGTTAAACTATTAAAAGCAAATGCCATAAAATGAGTGAGCTTTAACAATGAGAATTTCTTAACTTACAAGCTTAGTTTTGAGGCCATGAGAAGGCATAAATCAAGGTATTATCAAAGTGATATTTTCTTCCCAAAGTCTGGTTCCTGGCACTCCTTGGGTCTTCTGCAACATAGCAAGGCATATGTTGGCATTTGCTGGTCTTCACTTTCTCTTTCATGTTTAGTAGCTTTCATATACTTGCTTCTGTAGCCCTCTCTCTCTCTCTTTCTCTCTCTATTTATCCTGTTTATAAAGGACTCCAGTTAGAGGCTTAAGACCCACCTAGTGCCATGCCTTAAATGCAGGAACCTCATGAAAACCTACTTACAATATTTTTCACTCATAGGAATGGACTAGCTTTGAGAACATGATTTTCTGGGGAACAAACAGTTACAAACCACCACACTCCACCCTCTGGACCACAAAAAGACATACTTCTTTTTGATGTGTAAGATACATTCATTCCATCAAAATATCCAAAAAGTCTCAAGTCATTTCAGTGAGAATACTACATTCAAAGTCTCATAAAAATTGGTTATAAGTTTCATCTGTCTTGGGCACAAATTACCCCTGGCTGTGGACTGCTAAAACAGAGAATAAGTTATCTGCTTCCAATACCAAATGGAGAGACAATTAGAGAAAAAATATGCTCTTTCCCAGAGCCAGAAATTGAAAGGAAAATATGGTTCACAGGACCTAAAAATTCTGAAAACCATCAGGGCTTACTTCATTACATTTCAGAGTCTGAGAATCATTGATGGAAAGATGATCTGTCCTACAGACCTGATGAAGCAGCAACCTCACCTTTTCCAAGTGCCATGCTCTCCCCAAACAATGAGGTAAAGTCTCAACATCTTCAAGCATTGGGGTGAGACCCAGGCTCTTTTTTCCACACTAATCAGACATTGGGATGGCAGCCAGACTATCTGCAATCCCTCAGGCATTTGACAAAACTGGGTTGGTAACATCCTTCCTGATCAATGAGGGGAACACCTGCCTTCTCCAAGTACTTGGGTATATTCAACTTTTCAACATACATGTGAGGGTCCACATTTTTGGCCCAAGATGATATTCTCAGTTCAGACTTCAGCTTCCATGGTCCTGCCCATGGGGTGACTTTTCCTTCAGTCTATCCCTTTTCTATGCCTTTATGTCCATGCTGGTAGTGATTACTTTCATACATACAAATATTACAAAAGTCTTGTAGGTTTTGCATGTAGTTCACTGGGGTCCCAACCATCAGACAAAAAGCTTTCAAAAAAATCCTTCCTAGACAAATACATTTCCATTTCTGATATGCACTGAAATGGCTGACTGGTTCCATGTTTAGTTAAACCTTCACATGGAGAACTATTTTCTGGGGATTCATTATCTGGATGCTTTGAATTTTCCAAACCATCAATTTCTGGTTTCTTTATGCCCAGAAGTTCATTTCTCAGTGTATCCATTTCCTCTCACAATTTACATAAGCTGCAAGAAGAAACCCAAGCAACATTTCCACATTAAAATTGGAAACCTCTTCACCTAAATATCCAAGTTTGCCATATTAAAATTCTGCCTTCCACCCAAAATCAGGACTCAATTTTTCCAACTTCCCTGCCACTTTAGAATAAGGATCACCTTTCTTCCATTTTGCAATTACATATTCATCATTTCTAAGGCTTAATCTGAAGTACCTTTGGCATCCATATTTCTACCAACAGTCTCTTCAAAGCATTTTCTGTCAAGTACTTCACAATTTTTCCCACCTCTAGTCATTACCCAATTGCAAAACCTTAAAAAATAAACATTTTTGGTATTTGCTTTAATAGAACCCCACTCCCTAGACCAAGTCTGTACTAGGGTTTTCTAGGAAAACAGAACCAACCAGGGATATCTGTAAGTATGATGAGATTTCATAAAATGTATCTCTTGTGACTTGTGACAGTTGGCATGCACGAATCCAAATTACATGGAGGTGGCTGGAAGCAGCGAACTCCCAGGAGATGCTGGCTAGCTGAAGTAGAGATGGAAATTCTTTCTTCTGACTGATGAAATAATAGTTTCTCCTTTTAAAATCTTCAAGTGCTTGGATAAGACTTCTCTCATTGTTGAATGCAATCTTCTCAGTTGAATGTAGGTGTAATCAGTCATAGATGAAATCAACTTATTGTTGATTTAAGTTCATGAAATGTTCTCACAGTAACAATCAGGCTAGTGTTTGTTTAATGAAGCAACTGGACACTATTGCTTTGCCAAGTTGACACATGGACTTAACCATTAAACATATGTAAAAAAATCAATCTATATCTCACATATTATAAAAATGAATTCAAAATGGATCTTAGAACAATCTGTAAAATGGAAAAGTACAAAATATTTCAGATAAAACCAGGGCAAAATCTTTCTAGTCTTGGATAAGGCAAAAAGTCCTTAAATAGGATACCAAAAGAATGATCCTTTTAAAAAAATTATTTGGAACTCATCAGAACCAAAACTTCTGCAGATAAACATGTTGCAATGACCAGAGATCAATTCTGAATTGAGTTAATAATGTACCACACTGTACATGAGACACAAACATATATTTCTAAAACTAGCTAAGTTGTGTGTTTGTGGAAGGCAGATAGCATGAGGTATTGACCACTACCACCTCCTATGTATAAACAACAATGTCCTTCTATATATTAATTCAGGTGAATTTGAATAAAGAAAAACCTTAGGCATTATGGAAGTAGAAAGTCTGTCAAGCACTGGGTTCTGATATTTTTCATCCTGAAATGCTAAAATCCTCTACTCAAGGCTACTTAACTTCCTAAGCTGGGAAGAAAAAAATAAACTTAAAATTACCCACTTCTATCAATTAATGAAATACACAGAGTAATGTTTAAGAACTTACTAGTTGTTTGAGCTAGTTTTTAAACTCTAGAAACTTCAATAAATTCTGAATAGTAGATCTTATAATACTTATTTCAAAAAATATGTTGTGGTGAGTATTAATTTATATAATGAACATAAAAGTCTAAATTTTTCTCAATAAATTATTATTTTAAAGTACTTTGATCTGAACTGGATATGGTACTCTAATGTAATGATTTATTTTACCTTTAAATGTGTGAGACAACATTAAATGTCTGGAATTGCAGATGGAAGAGAGGGAACAGTGAGCTTCAGGAGCTTCATGTGTACATGAGCTTCAGTGTGCATTTGGGGCTGAAACTTTATAACCTACTGCAAAGCAGTGACATAGAGGAAAGAACTGCATGATACAAGATAAAAGCCATGCTGTATTTTGAGTGTTGATTTCCTCTGACATTTCAAATTTGTTTTTACCTAATGATATATCATTTTCAATCCAGATATGCACATGTGGGGAAAAGTTTTAGTCTTTATTATTTTATATTTTTTTGTCTCCTATTCCCCAACTATCTATTTCAGCAATGTGAATCTCTGGCAACAAATAATTTGGATGCAGTTGATTTTGCAGGTCATGATTTTATTGGTTGATATACTTAGATTACTCTCCAAAATGATCCTTATGGAACAGTAAATTCTTGTCTTTGGTTCCATGTCATTCCTATCTCATATTTTCCAGGGAGGTAGCATAATACTATTTTGGCTACAATGTCTGTTCCTATTCTTGAGAAAGCTAGATTAACACAGAGACTGCAGAATTCTGGAACTGCTCTGCTCTTCCAGGGAAGCAGTGACTGAGAAAGGCCATGCATTTAGGCCCAAGGGACATTACCTTGCGCAGTGGTTTATGGACACTTAGATAAGATCTGTTTGGACATACCTGAGGGAATACAATTTCTAAGAGCTTTCAGAGACCTCTTAATTCTTGTGCTTTTACATAAATTCATAGTATGATCCTAAGTTAGACATAGCCATAAAATAGAGGACTTACAGGATTGAAATTCTTTTGTTAGATTTTGTGGGAATTTCAAAATCCTTTTTGATTAATTTTAAACTTATTTAGCATGAAGATGGTAAATATGCATTGAAAAGTCCAGGTGCTTTTCTGTGGAATAAATGTCCACTTCTCCTTGCAACCCTGATGGGTTTAGTGCATATTTACATTTTTCTTCCCTTGTAAACCTGTATAAGGTTTTATGATATTTTAAGATTTCCAAAATAATTTTGAGAATCTACATACTCTGTTGAATTCCTGGTTTGTATTTCTCTGCATTTACTTTAAATTTTGATAAGAGTAAAGAAGTAGCATACTAAGTATCTCATGGCACATTCTTCCTGATGAAGCCTAAATATAAACTGAATTTCACTTCTACTTAGCATTCAGTAAATTACCCATGTCCATTTTGGCTTGGAGATTGTCCCACTCTCCAAGTTTCATTCTTAATGCCATAACTTCTCTTGCAGCTTATGATAATTTGATTAGTAAAATTGATTCAGCCCACCTTAGGATTAAACACATTAAATAAGCCAAATTCCAGTTGAGAAGAGTAGAATTAAACTTATTGAAATTTTCATGTTTCTAGTGAATTTCACTGTTCTCACTCTGATCTTGCTCCATATTCGTATCAAGGAATGCCTTAGTTTATGTTTGACTATCAACATTAAGAAGATTTTCCTATGCTTCAAATAATCTGCCATTCTAAAATAGGCTAAATTTCATCTGGGTCAACTAAGGTAAGTTTATAACATGGCACATTCGCCTACCAGCAGGAGAAAATTTGAATTTATTATGGTAACTTACTTTAACAATAAAAACATCTATTCTTATCGTGCTATAGTACACTCAAAAGGGCAATCAGAATATTTATTAAATCTGCTCAAGAAGTAAAGTAATTGTTTCACTATATTTCCTTCATAAAGGGAATAGAATCAGAGTAGTGTTTAGTGTTAAGAATTGCCGTAAATGGTCAATTTATCACCTTATTAAAGTTTTTATTAACTGATAATGGAAATTGATACTTAAGAAATCACATTCTTCAAATTTATATTGTTTTTTTACTGTGTTTATTTCTTTATTGGACTTGTTTGTATATATGTGCCTAACAATTTCAGTAGTTGTAAAATCCATCCCACATAGAAGAAAGTAAAAAGAAAATGACTTGTGTGGCATGAACCATGTATGATACTGCTGTATTTCACATTACCTCACTTATCCTTCATCAAATTTCTAAATTATGTAACAATTTCTCAGTTGTATAGATAAGGAAATGAGTTTTAAGGACATTAAGTAATAAACACATGGTAAAGACTGCTCAGTTTATTTTAAACTTTTCAGTGTTTCTAGCACTTTGTTACCACTGTTTGAAACACTTCTATAGCAGAAGGCCTATTATTTTCTTCCTTTCATCATGTATCACATCAATACTTTCATAGGAGTGGTTGCTGGAAAATGTGCTTATTGAATTTTCTCTACTTCAGGAGCTTTGAAAATTCTAAAACTGAGGTGTTTTTCTATTAATCTAATTTTAATTTTATTCTTTGTACTTAGTTCCCTGAAAGATATAACCCAGACCTTCTCAGTTTTCTTTACAGGAATAAGTACTTCTCCAACACAAAACCAGAGAGAATGGTGTAAATCTGTAACTTTTCTCAGAGACAAATTCTTGATATCTTTTGTTTAAGAAAGGAGCAATGAAAAGCCTGCACCTGCACAACTATATCTATACTGTGGTTTATTAGCCACTGAAATCAAGGACAAGTTGGGTGTGCTTGAGAAAACACAAGACTGACAAATTGCACCTGCCCTCCTCACAGGACCCCTGGCATCACTTTTTTTTCTTACTTGTTTTTCTTCTCAATTACCCCTCTTCTTTACTTTTTTTTCCCTATGAAAAACTGTAGCTCCCATTTTCACTTTGAACTGGTTTTGGGAACATTACTCAGTTCTTGTTTGTGCACTCTCATTAAATCATCTTCTCAATAAAACACATGTTTGTCCTTTGTAGCAGTGGTTCAAGAAGGCTTGTTGATTGAAAATAGCCATCCTTACAGTAACAGGAGTTCTTTATGGTCAAAATTTGTTATTTGTTTTATTTAAAAAGATTCTTCTCAACTGAATCTATTCAACTTTATTTTTACTTCTGCTAACCACAGTGATTGTAATATCAACTTCCCTTTGATGAACGATGGGCTTTTAGGGACTATTGAGGAGTAAACAGCTATCATAATTTAGAAAATAAGTACAAATTTTGACCTAAGAAATGCAAATTAGATAAAACTAAAGTATATTATTTCAAAATGGTTTGAAATCAGAGAATTCTGAACCACATATTTATACTTACCACAAGGTACAGTTTTATGTAAATATTAGATGAAAAGTCTAAATGTTTGAGAGAAAGCTTTGGAATATGAAATATTTGATTACTATACTATTTGTATATCATTGTTTTGGAAAGAGAAAAAGAAAGCTAAAAGTAAAGTAAATCACATTTAATATGTACATGATGCAAACAGCACATCTTTGTTTAAAAACATAATTTCTAACAAATGTTCAAACCTAACACCCCTCTTTTTATTTGACTGTATGCACAGTTCTCACATATGGGGAACATAACATGTGTTAATAATAATTATATGAATAGTGAAATAAGTAAGAACTGAAAAGCTAAACATTTAAACATATATCAACAAGTGCCCATCAAGGTAGGAATGAAATCTAAGAGACTATCAACATTCGGTAATATATTGTTAAAAAATGTATTTTAAAAGATGCTTAGATAACATAAATGTTACACAAAAATTACAGGGATTCCCATGTTCCCCACAACCCACACTTCCCACACCTTCCCATATAAACATCTTTCATTAGTGTGGCACATCACCTGCAATGGATATACACATCCTGGGGCTTTGTCACTAAGCATGGACCATAGTTCACATTGTAGACCACTCTCTCTCCCACACAGTTCTGCATGTTATATGTTGATGTAAAATGGCCTATATCTGTCATTGTAATGTCACTCAGGATAATTCCCTAGTCTCAAAAAAGCCCCTGTTTTACAACTGCTTTTCTGTCTCCTGCCCCAAAAGCATCCAGTGGTCACTGACTCCCCATCAATGCTGTAATTTCTTCCATTGCTTGAATCACAATATGTCTACAACAGAATACCAGTAAGTACACTCTAGTCCATAGCTTTTCACCCAATCCTGAGGAATCTGGGATGGTGATGTCCACCCCACCTCCAAGTGAGAGGGGGCCCATATTTCATGGATAAGATGGATGGGATTAACCTGCCTGCAGCTGAAGACTCTCTCCATTCCCTGGGATGGCAATTGTCCATCATCATCTCCTCACCAGGTGACTTGGGTGAGTCCATTGAGCTGCAGAGTAGGAACTGCAGCTTCTCCAAGATTGCAGCCACAGCTGGCCCATGGGCAGGCCAAACATTCCAGTCTCTGGAAGTACACCTACAAACTCTAGCACCACATGTAATATACTTTTATTAAAAATTTTTTATCAAGGAAACACTATTAATTAACATAAATTAATTAACTATTACCACAAATTAATCCTTACCCCTACAGATTATAAAGTTTTACCAAGGAATATTTGGATTTTAAATAAAGTGTCCATGTATATGTGTGCCTGTTACATATGATATGTGCATTTATGTTAGTAATACATTGGGTTTGTTTGTGTTTCTTGAGGAATAGTCAGAAGAAAGACCCTTGCCAATAGAGAGAATGTAGTCTCTCAGATTCCTGAAATGGATATACAATCACACAATAAAACCAAGGATAATATATTTATCCTCTTTGAGCTTAATTTGCTCACCTATTTTTTTAAATTGACTGCAAGGGAAAGCAAACATGCTAAAAATTGGTCATAAAATTTAATTTTCTTGCTAAGAACAGATTTGGTTCTCAACCTATTAATACTTCTAATTTATGATACTTTGCTCCTAGTTCTCAATATATTTGGTATTTAAATCAACACAGAGATGTGAATTGCTGGATCATAGAAAATCTAGCTTGAATTATTAAGTCAAACAGTATTTCAAAGTGGTTGTGCAATTTTGCAGTACTTTCAATAATGTATAAGGGTTTCATTATATTGATATTTTGTGTTTTTTTCCTCTCTTTTCTCTTGATTAATAATGCTAAAGTTTTCTGAATATCATTAATCTTTATACAGAACTAACTTCGACCCTGTTCATAGGCTTTAAGACTGTTATTTATGCCATTGAATTTTTTTTTTTTAGTTTTCATGTTATAATTATCTATATTGTTAGGATTTAATTTGATTTTTTCTTACATCTTTATTCCTAGGTTATTTAGATAACTCATTTGCTTGCTCTTTGATTATTAATATTAGAGATATCAAACATTCTACACAATCTTAAAGAATATTAAAGGAATATTATGAACACATTAAGGAGAATAAATTCAACATAGGATTTATGAATGTTTAAAAATTAAAATTTTAAAGATCATAAAACTAAATAATAGATCATCTCAATAGGCCCATATGTATTTAAAAAATTGAATTTGTAGTAAAATATTTCTTCTTTTTCTTCCTGAAAATAAATATTTATACACATACATTACAAAGAGACTAAGAAAATACACCCAAAAATTCAGCAGCAGCTATCTCTGGACAAGGGGAAAAAGGGAATATTTTTTTCTTCTTTATAAATTTCTTCATGTTATAAATTCTACTTAGCATGAAAACACATTAATCTAAAAATAAAAGTTGCAGGCCAGGGCTTTTGCTATGGACCAGGCACTCTCCTTTCTGTCACAATTTTCATAGAAAACTTGAGCTGCAGCAGAATCTTTCAGTATTCCTGGATTGCCAGGGAGAAGGAGGCCCTAATGTTGAGGAGGGGCTGCTAAGACTTTCTGACTCACCAGAGGGCCCTCAGGGGGTTTCTCCCCAAAAGCCTTGGGGAGCAAGAGTCTTTTTGGCCACCACATGATTATGACCCTCAGCTTGCTCGGCTAAGCTCATGGAACACTGGATTCTCAGAAGCCTTTCTGTTCCGAAGCAAGGAGACCTGGAGAGTGCATGGTGAGGGGCCCCCATGTAGGGACCCGTGTCCTCAGTAAGTAACTTCTGCACTGAACCCCAGAGCCATGTCTTCCCAGGTGAATCAGGTTGCTCCTGCAGTGCTGCCCTCACTTAGCCAGGGCCAAAAGGAGCCTAGGCAAGCCTGTAGCCAGGGTGGTCCACCACCAGCCTGCATGGCCCTGGCTCATTTACAAATAATCTACGTCACTGTGACTTCCCACCTTCCCGCTTTATGACACCTTAGAGGCTGTGGGGTTCTATATTCATGCCCTTCCCCCTCCCCACTGGACAGTTAGATTCAAAATGGTTGTTTTATCACTCTGTCCCTCTTCCCTTTCAGACATTATCTATTCTTCTTGGCAAATCTTAAAATCAAAGAAATGAAGGAATAACAACAAAGAATATTACAAGTTAATGTTTGGAAAAGAGATGAGTGTGAAAAAGAGAACAAAACCCACACAGAGTCTATTCCCAGTGGTATATTTGGAGCCTATGTGTACTAAGCCTAGGGTGGCTTAGTTGGGTTTAGGAACATGGAACCCTGAGTGCATCCTAGCTTAGATGGCTCCCTCTCCCTCTATGTCTTGGGATGGAGAGTGCTCTGAGCTGAGCCTTTCACACTGTCCTTCCCTCAGGTGGTGGGACTACTACAATCAAACTTGGGGCTATCCCCCTGGGCCATTTCTCACCTCTCCTGAATGAGCCACACCCTCTGGACTTCCATGTATGGTGGAATTTCTATAGCTGCAGCAGCCAGCAGGTGCAGCTGAAGGCCTTCCACAGGTGCTACACTCAAAAGGCCTCTCCTGGGTGTGGATGCTGTGATGTGTGATCAACTGTGTGCTCTGCCTCAAGGTCTTCCTGCACTTGCTGCACTGGAAGGGCATCAGGATCGAGCTCTATTGGAAGGTTTTCCCACATGTGCTACACTGATAGGGCTTGGAACCAGTTGAATGATCTGTTGCCTGAGCAGGAGTGAGTCCTACTTAAAGATCTTGACACAGGCATATTTATAGACCCTCTCCACCCACTGCCATGCCCAGGGCAGCCATGTCAGGTTCTGCACTAAGACCTGCAGCTTGACCAGCCCACCCTGCACTGCCTGGGCTGCCAGATATGCTCAGGTCCTGCCCTGAGAGACTGAGGAATCACTTGTTCACCCGGTCTCAGGGCTGCCATTACCTTCAGGTAACTCAAGGTCACCCTGGCGGAAGCACCCCTAAACTATGTCTGATGGTCCATCGGTTTAGGCCACTCCCAATTCAGAGAAGACTCCTTGAGCCAAGCCTCCATCGAGGAACCCGAAGTGTGGTAATTGGATGCTCCATTGACATTCCAGGGAACTCTTTGGGGGTGGGGGAAGGGCAAGGGTAGTTAATGTTCTTATCCATTTTCCCTAAGGAGGTCTGCTTCCTCCTCAGTGCTGAGCATGTGCTCAATGGGCTTGTGAAATGAATGGATGGATCTATGAAGCAGGCTGCTTTTTATTTCTTCCAGTCTGTCCTCCAGTATAATATGGGTTGAGGCGGCCAGGGATCATGCCTGTTCACTGCAATATCCCCAGCACTAGAAGAGCTCTTAGTATACAGTAAGTGCTCAGTAACTACTTGTGGAATGGGTATTATCCAATCAGTGACTAAACTCAAGAGTGTGAAAAGCTGCCCAAGGAAGTGTGAGTTAAGTTAACATAGGGAACGGAGGAAGGTGGTGATTCGAAAGCAAAGCTGCAAACACCATCCAGAAACTTCCTTGCTGAAAAGGCAGCCTAAGAACAAAAGCCATAAATACCACAGCTAAAACCCTATGAAAAGCCATGTCACAGGGTCCCATTCCAACAGCTCTGCTTAAAAAAAAATAAAATAAAATAAAGCCCGGAAGCGCTCCAATCAAAAGGCTTCCCCATTAGTTCCCTAAAAACTGACAGTTACAACCTAAGTGGCATATAGAATAAGCCAATAGGAAAACATAAAGCAACCAATCAGGACAGCAAACAGAATCCTTCATTAACATAGGGGAAGGCAGAGGAAAGAAAATGTTCACAATAAAGACAGCTCCCTGCACCCAGTGAGTGTACCACACTCCTTGAGCAGGAAGGCACCTCTGTTCTTAGGTGTGCACTTTTGCTTTTACTTACACTTTATAATAAATTTTGTGCTTGCTTGCTTAATTTGTGTTGCATCTGAGAACTCTTTCTTGGGACATTGCCAAGAGCCTGGAAGCCCAAACCCGCAAGAGGCAGAAGGGCATGGGACTGGCAGTTCTTCTCTTGGTAACAAAGGTACAAGGTAGAAATATCCAGGCAGTACCTGCTGCTCTAGCGCTGAGCTGCCTCAGACTCCTCCAGGAGAGGCCTCTGGGGATGCAAATCTGGACAGACTAAGTCCTCCCACGAGTAGCCATGACTTCATCTGAGCTTTCTCCCTCTGCTCAGAGGGTTTCCTGTGCAGACCTCCACACCTCCCATGTTAGCCTGCAGGGATCACAGGTCCTAGACCAACAAGGCGGTCCGGGTCACACCTTCCATGGCCAGGACCTCTCCAAGTCCCATAGCCACAGGAGAGCAGCTCTGTGCCCCAGGAGCCTCAGACTCCACCACGCCATACTAGAGGGCGTGGCCGCTCATCAGGGCATGACCTCATGGCCAGGACCACTCACTGCATCTACCCTGTAATTTCAAATCTTCAAAGAGGAAAAACGTTGTTCTATAGCTCCTCTGGTGAGTTCTACCAAACATTCAGAAATAATACTAATGCTACACAAGCTCTTACAGAAAAAGGAAAAGAAAGAGAAAGAGAATATATATTTACTCTTTGTTTTAGTACAGCATTTCTCTGTTTCTTGTCAAATATACATGTTTTCTTAACTTTTCTTAGAATTTTCTGCATGGACATGTATATCACCTATAAATTCAGACTGTTTTACTTCTTCCTACTCAAAATGGAAGGCACTTTTTCCTTTACTAAGTTAGAAGATTTCTGGGATATAAGATCAATATATGAAAATCAAATGTAAACATTTTACTTATAGTAAAATCAGAAAGAATTTCTTAATGACTTTATAATAGCAATCAAAAATATTTGATAAAATGTGACATTATATGTGCAAAGCTTCTACATTGAAAACTACCTAACTCTGATGATAGAAGCTAAAGAATACCTTGTAAATGGAATTACATTCCATATTCATAGATGGGAAAACAGCATTTTAAAGATATCAATTCTCCTCCTCCCTAATTAATTTATAGATTCACCTCAATCTCTGCAAAGAAATCAAGAAGGCATTTTTTAATGAATAAGATCTAGAACAGCTGATAAAACTGCATAATAGAACTTAACCTTATATCAAGGCATATTATAAAACTACAATAATCAAAGCAGTGTGGTATTTTCCTAAAGATGAACAAATAGGTTAGTGAAGGGTCTACAGTGTTCAAAAGTGAGTGCACACTTGTGCATTCAAATAAATCTTAGCAGAGAACTCTAGGCAATTCTGTGGAAAAAGAATAGTCTTTCCAAGAAATGTACATGGAAAAATGGAGCATATGTATGCCCAGAAAATGAACCTTAACCTATATCAAATGTTTTATAAAAAAATTACTTCAAAATAAGTCAGAGATAGGTATGCAAAATATAAAAATAGTAAAGATTAAAATTAATCATATGAAAAAAAATCTTAATGTCCTTGGATTAGTTAAATAATTCTTACGTTTGCCACAAAACCCTGATCTTTAAGAGAAAGGACATGATAAATTTGACCTCAACAAAATGAAAAGTTTTTCTGTAAGAATGAGAATACTAATAGAATGAAAAATAAAATTACAATGAAGGGATAGTATTGAAAAGTATTTCATTTTTAAAGAACTGCAACTCAGTATGTATAAAAGTATCTCAAAGCAATAAAAATTAAACATATGTTTAATAAAAAATAAACGTGTTTCAAACAGATACTTCATCAAAGAAGATATATACATGCTAGATAATTAAATTATGATACACTAGACCTAAATAGTCCTTAGGTACATGCAAACTGAAACTTTACAGATACTGCTACCTTCAATTTATAGTAGTTAAAGACAAAAAAATAGCAAGTGTTGGCTGAGATGTGGAGCAATAGAAATTTCATGTAACCTTTCTTTGGGGAGAAAGGAAGCTACAGGACACTGGATTTGGGTATTTCCCTTCCTCCAAATCAATTAGGTTCTGGAAACAAGCCAAGAGATTAAGTTCTGGAAACGAATTTCCCTCGAGGGCAAGCACTTGTTAAGGAAGATAGACTACTCAGGGCTTAATTCAAAATGGTTACTGCTCTCCTGCCCTATTGGAAACAAATGGAATTTTCCTCTGGAATTTATAGTAGGCATCTGACATGTCTCCTGGAGGTAAGACTCTTGAAAGTGTGGGGATACCTCTTAAACTGAGCCTCCATGAGATTTTATCTCTCAAGCTAGTCCATGTTCATTCCCCAGCAATTAGTCAACTACCTTTTTTAGTTTTCCCACCCAAGGCTGACTACAGTTGTGGTTTCTGCTCCAGGTATGCTTTGATTTTTTATATTTATTTTTCTTTGCAATTTTGGGGTGGGAGTTAGTGGCTGGTCATATGGAGTCAATTATGTTAAGGATGTTGATGTTAAATTTTCAGAATTTTTATTGTTATAGAATGGGAGTGACAACTTCCAAGTCCAGAACTGAAACATATTTATTATCATCCAATTATAGGTATTTAAAATTTTCCAGTATAGTTTATTTCATAACAATTAGATCTTTAGCAGGATATAATTTTACTTTCCATATATATGCATATATATAGATAAATACTTTCTCTCCTTTAAAATTCTTGAGGCTTTTTAAATGCCCTAATAATGAAACTTTTTAAATATTCTGTTTTTGCTTCCTAGAATATGTATTCTTTAAACATCACATGTATAATTTTATTTATGTCTAATTTTGCCCAAATTTCTTTTTAATTTTGCTGTTCTAATATTTATTCCTTACTGACATATTACCTGCTTTATTTATCAATAATTAATAAAGGAGCATTTTACTCTTCCACTGAATTTATTTTTTTTTTATGTAACATTACCTAATTTGCTATATATAAATATATATATATATCTATGCTATATTATTAAGTACTTATGGTCAGTGTCATACAGCAATAGTGGGTAGAGGCAAATGTTATATTATTTTGAGTATACAAAAAAAATTATTTTCAACAGATGTGGACAGCTGAAAGTAAATCACAAAGAATGTGGGAGCTGGTAAGAATGGAGGTCTGACATCTATAGTGGGTACACAGGTGGGTTGATGTTGGATGGAAATGGGCAATGAAAAAAGGGCTAAAATTAACTCAATTCTGCTCCCTTTTGTTTCAGCTGACAATCTCCTTCTGCCCAAAACAGGAAAAAGAATAAGGCAAAAAAGGGAAACCAGGCACACACAAAAAAGAGAGAGAGACATATTGATTATGCACTTTTGTGTTCTCCAAATTCTAACCATTACCCTAAGATTAGCTGACACCTTGTAACACAAAATGTTTCTTAGTAACATCAAACAGAAAATGAATAAAAGAAGTAAAAGGCTTAAAATTTGTATGGCCATTATAATATGATGGGCTTTATTTCTGCAGGCAGACCTACTTATACATTGGCTGCTATACATAAAGGGGGCTTGTAGAAGAGAGAGTCCTTGAATTGTATGTAGAAATTTCAATTAGAAATTCTCTCCAAAAATCCTTCATATTTTACATGTGTGCACAAACACATGTGTGAGAGAGCAAAGGAGAGAGAGAAAGAGACACACACACACACAGAGTTTGAATTTAAATTCAGTACAGGGAGTTTTTAAGGATTATAAACTACCTTGAGGGAAATGATTTAAGGAGGATTCCAAGGATTTCATGGTAAGGGTGCCTTTTCAGAGGAGCCCTAGTAAAATCTCTATGGGCACGTTGTCAATAATCTTTTCATAGATGGTGTTTTATCAAATGATGTTCAATCATTGCAAGCACAGCAGGAGGGCTGACAGGTGTTAAGAGATGCTGAGGCTTACATTATTATCAGGAAACTATTCTAAATCTAGAATTTGGTTTCTACAGTTGAATTCTCCAGTTTTTGTTCTACAGTTTTAATGTAAAGTTGTCTCTCGATCACTATATGGTCTTTAACACATCAGATTCTACAGCATACACAAGAGAACTTGATGGTTTAAGCTATATTTTGAACACAGAATAAGTTTTTTTCCTGAACACAGACAAACACACAGGCAAACTAATTAACTGAAAAATATATTGATGACCACTTTCTTATACAACAGCTTGTTCCTAACCAAATATTTATGGAGGCAGCCTGTGGTCTTGAATTCTGTTAGAAGTATAAAACTTTTTATACCATACTTTTTACATAGACTATTTCTTTCCTTTTGGCAGAGAATAAATAGACCCAGAATAAATGGTTCCACTTATCAATTGAATGGAAATCTCAGAATGAATGTGCTTAGGCTTAGCAGGTTAGAAATTATTAGGACATCTAAGACCAGATGTTTGTTTTCACCATCCTTAGATTAGGGATCTGTACACTAAATCATATAATTCCCTCACTGTAAAAAATAACAATCCATTGATAGTTACATTTTTTAGAAAACCATATTGATGAGGAGGACATATATTTTCAATTTAACATCTCTTTCCTCACAGGTACACTACAACTGAATGTCAAAACACATGTAATACATATGTGTCTTTAATTAAGTAGGTCATTCTTTCATTTCATTAGGTCCTTCAGCTTGGCAACAGAAAGCAATTTACTTCCTAAATTCTTTCTAATAGCAGCTTCAAAAAATGTGCTTTTGCAATCATTAGGAGAAAGGTGACACTTTCATATAATAATATCCTGTGTTCTTACATTAATTTACCAAACAATTGCTGCTTCAATTTCCCTATTTCCAAACTAATTCTAGAACCTCAAACAAGTATGCCAAAATTCACTGAAATTATTAGTAACTAATTCAGATTATTTTTCCTACATGATTAAGAGCTCTAATTTGTTAAATTTTAAATAAAAATAATGACTTTCACTGGTTGAATGGAAATTTAGTTTGAGATTAGGATTGTACAGATAGATGATATATAGCATAGAAGACATGAGGGAATTGCATAAATATATCAGGTGAGTTGGTGGCAAAGATGAGTAAACACCGTTTTTCTTTACAGACGTGGAAAAGAGCTGGAATCCATTTGGCACAAGTAAATATATAAAATTTCAGTGAAGAACAAGGAAGTTGGCATCAAGTACAGGTTCATTACTTAGATCTGCTATTTTATATCTTAAAGATTTGGTGTTATTAATTGAACCCTTCTTGCCTCTATTTACTTGTATGTAAAATGTGTATAAGAATAATACTTTCTTACACATTAGATTGTTATGAGAGTTTTATGAATGCAAAATATTTTTAAAAGAGCAGGAATAAAATATGTACTCTATAAATATGATTTGATATGATAATAATGCCTTAATCTACAAAGCATTGAAAAGATATATCCTGTAGAAAAACAATTATGATTTGTTCCATATTTCCATCAATGAATATCTCCTATGTTTAAAAAATGATATTTAATTTTTATTATTAATTTCTGTATTATTTCAGATATATTAAGTTTCTTTTCTGTACTCTGAACTCATCTCTAATCCTCATGGAAAATAAGAATTAATTCACTGAATTTGTCTTCTTGGGGCTATGAGAGAAAAAGAAAATAGGGTTTCTGTTCTGTTTCTTGCTCCTACTCTTTTAATTGGCAGTCTTAATTAGGAATGTCATCATCCATCATCTTACTCACAACTACTGTTCCATCTAATTTAACAACTAATGTACAACTTTCTCTGCAATTTCACTCTCCTGGACATTTCCTTAAGCTCCATTGTGTTTCCCTGGTTAATCAGAGACTTAGCTTCAGAGAGAAAAATAATTTCCTATGATAACTGTATAAATCAGCTTTTTACCTTCCATTTCTGGCAGGTGTGGAAATATTCATCTTGATGTCCATGGCTTTTGACTGCTGTTACCATTGTGAAGCCCTTGCACTACATGGTCATCATGAACAGGCAGAGATATGACAGGCTGATCATCGTGGTCTGTTGTGTGGGTTTTTGGTCCTCAATTTACCTTTCTGTAGCCTGTATCATATCAATCACTACATGTGGGATGTGAAACCTCTTTTGAAACTAGTCTGCAGAGATATTCATGTTGTTAGTATTTTAGCTATCTCCAATTCGAGGATGTCAAAGGTTTTCATTTTTCCTATCCTGGTGGCTTATTACATATTCATCCTGCACAATCTTAGACACATTCCTCTACAGTGTGATGAAAAGCTCTGTCAACCTGTAGCTCTCATATAATGCTTGTAGGTTTGTTTGGTATGCTCTGTATCTATACATATGTTCTACCTGTTGAGAATGAGAACAACGACAAGGAAATCTCTGGGTTTTACACTGTGATTGCCCCCATGTTAAATTCTCTCATTTACTCCCTGAGAAATTTGGAGATGAAAGTTGCCATGTGGAAGAAATAGCCTCGAATTACACTTTTATAATTAAAGTAAATTAGATGATATTCATTATACTTCCAATCTCGTGTCCTCAGTATAGTTATCATTGTAGATATGGAGAAATCATTTAAGCTTTCTTTCTTTAGGATTGCACTAAATACTGTCTGAACTTACAGGAGCCAAATAATCAAATAACTATTATTCATATAGCAATTCTCACTTTAATATGTCTGACTAGTTCCAGGTGTCACTATTTGGATTTGAAAACACCAGAAATTTCATCCTAAAGCTCACACTTAATTGTGTCTATCCTCTGTTAAAAAATTTATATGACAGCTCTCTTCCTAGGAATAAAATCCAACCTTTTAACTGGTAAATCAGAAATCTTCCCAAATTGACCTAAGTCTAACTAACTACTCTTAGAATTTACTGCATTGAAAGAAATTATTTATTAAACAATGGAAATAGTTTTTGCAATCAAGAATACAGTCAAACCCTGATTGTCAATTTTTATCTGTTGGTCTTGGCAATTTTTAAAATTTTGATTGGCCTCTGTTTCTAAACATCTTTCTTTAAGATTGTACTAAAAGCTCTCTGAACTTACAGGATCCAAATAATCAAATAATTATTATTCATATAGCAATCTCACTTTAATATGTCCTACTAGATCCAGGTGTCACTATTTGGATTTGAAAACACCAGAAATATCGTGCTAAAGCACACACTTAATTGTGAGTCTCCTCTGTCCAAAAATTTATGTGACAAATATCTTCCTAAGAATAAAATCCAACCTTTTAACAGGTTAATCAGAAATCTTCCTCAATTAACCTAAGTCTAACTAACTACTCTTAGAATTCACTGCATTGAAAGAAATTATCTATTAAACAATGAAAATAGTTTACACAATCAAGAATACAGTCAAACCCTGATTGTAAATTCTTATCTCTTTGTCTTGGCAATTTTTAAAATTTTGATTGGCCTCTGTTTCTAAAAATCTATGAAAATGAGGTAATGTTATGTTTTATAAAGAATTTGTAAGACACCATGGGCTAGGATATGATATTTTAGCATGATATGTGGCATAACACAAACCCCAGTCTCTCACAGTTACAGAATATCCCATTTGTTAAGATACATCTTACCCTAAATTTGTAGGTCCGTGTCATGTATATAATTCAAACTCCATCATGTAGTTTGTTGTACAGGAAGATTTTGAAGACCTAGGAAAAGGAAATAATTATTACCTTTTCTCTTCCCAATTCTTATACTGTGAGTTAAATGTAATTTTCTATTCCTCAAGGGTACCCGGAATAAAATCTTATGCTTATTCCAAAGGAAATTACTTTGATGAGTTATTTCTTCATGGTTCTGTTTGCTTTAATTTAATATAGTATTGTTTCCACAAGTATTTGGATTTTTTATCAACAAAAAGTTTCCAAGGATGTGTGCAATTGTGTATTTGTGTGTGTTCATGGTATGGGAGGTTTTGGGTTTCTTGAGGGTAGAAAATCCCATCAGGGAGAATGTTATGCTACATAATCATGAAGTCTTTTATTATCATTTCTTTTAGTGGGCCAAAAAACTTATGGGCAGTGAATATGAGGAAAATATGTATTAATCTCAGACACAAAATTAATAGATCAAATATTAAACATCTATTTGCTGGGTGTTCTTTCTAATGGTCATTTTACATCCCTTCGCCCAATTATTGATGACTGCAGGAACATCTGTGAAATGATTGTATAGAATAATTTAATCAATTGTTTTGCTAAACATGAGAGTATAAGCACAGGCTAATGAAGAAATATTTTGGGTAAGAAATATGTAATTTAAAAAATTCTGCCCATTGTTATATGATTTATTAGACTTAAAACTTTTGGCAACCATAAAAAATTTTATTAATGAATACCTTAATCCAGTATATAAACACTCATATTATAGAGGCATATAATTTAATCCCAAGGTAGTGAGAAAACACCAGGCTTGAAGGAGATTAGAAGCTTTTGTTGAAGCATAATTTAAAGCTTAGAGTTCAAATTAAGTTGCATATGACACTGTTCTATACAAATTCCTGCCTTGGCCACATCATACACATTTTAACCATCACTGTTTTCTTCATACCTATATCTTCCTTCATACTTATATCTCCTTCTGTTGAGATGTAATATGGGTATTATGTGTTTAATATTACACTATTCTAATATTCCCTCAAATATCTATATTCTAGATATTTCAAAGTCATTTTAATTTCAATAATCCTTTCTTTATCACAACATAAACCATGAATATTTCTGGACAATTTGATTTTATTAAATGTCTTTTTTACTAACTTTTTCATCTGAAAATATTACACAGAGTTTTATTTTATTTGTGTTCTGATATTTTAATTTAAAATGAACCAGCAACTGAGTTGGTTCCACCTTAAGGAAAAGTGAGATATTGTCTGTTTTAGTAATCCTTTTTATTCAAGCAATTTGTAATGTGTCAGATGAGTACACAGGGTCCATTTGCCAGGCTCATAATCCAGTCCAGCTTATATATTATTGTCTGAGTGATTAGAATATGTTCACACACATACTGTGCATGATTTACAAGGTATATTATAAGAACCCAGAGCCTAAGTTCTCTAATCAGATAGAACTCTTTACAATAGTCAAGGTGTTTTGTCTTTCACATAAACCACATTAAGTTCCTAGATCAATACTTGGCATGACATATAATAAGTGTTCTTTATTTAGCTGTGCAGTTAGTCTTCTTGGTAGTTAGTCTAATGTGTTAGCTTGGCCAGGTAATGGTGCCCAGTTGTTTGGTCAAGCAAGGACTAGGCTAATTGTAATAAAAGGGCAATTCATGGATTTAATCACCAGTGAGTTGATTACAGAGATGGCTGGTTACATCTACAATTAACTAAGGAGATTGCCATCAGCAATAAGTGACATCTCATCCAATCAGGTGAAATCCTAAAAAAGGGGCATGATTTCAGCATTCAGATGAAGAATTGCTATCTATGTTTCAGACAGCCAGCATCTCCTGGGAACTCATCAAAGACCTTCATCAGAACCCCTGGTTTGCAGCATGGCTGGAAGAATTTGGACTTATGCATCTCCATGGTCACATGAAACAATTTTATAAAAGCTCATGCTATTTGCAGATAGCTCTTGTCAGTTTTGTTCCCCTTGAGAACGCTGACTAATACAGGTTGGTACCGGGAATGGTTTCTGAGAAACAGAATCTTAAAAATGGGATATCTCAATTGGTCTGGGATTTTTTCAATTGGATCCCTACTCTGATTCTATTCAAGGGCACTAATGACTCCATTTACAGTAATCAAGAGGCCAATGAGAGTCCTGGCATGAATTGGCAATAGAGATGCACAAAATATTGCCACTGAATATGCCTACTTCCATGCTTGTAAGAGGCAAGGATCTTGGTGAGAGTGTTTTAAATACATTAACAGAGTTTTGTGGAGTTAAATGGTACAGTGATGTTGGCTGTCTGTTCCTAAATATGCAAGATACAGTTACAAAAAAAAAGGGATGAGCTGAAAGTTTATAATTTACTTCTTTTTAAATTTGTTTTTATTTTTATTTGTTTCAAAGGATACTTAGATTACATTAAATTTAAACAAAAAATATAACGATTCCCATATGCCCCACACCCCACACCTCCCATACTCTCCCACATCAATATCCTTCATTAGTGTGGCACATTCATTGTAGTTGATAAACACATCCTGGGACATTGCCATTCAGCTTGGACTATAGTTCACATGATAGTCTACACTCTTTCCCAGAGAGTTCTGCATGTTATGTGATGATTTAAAATGGCCTATATTTGTCATTGCAATGTCACTCAGGGTGATTCCCAAGTGCCAAAAATGCCCCTGTGTTACAACTGTTTTTCCCTTTCCCTGCCATCAGAGCCTCCAATGGCCACTGGCTCCACATCAATGTTGTAATTTCTTCCATTGCTGGAATCACAATATGTCTATAGTAAAACACCAGTAAGCCCAGTGAAATACATAGCCCTTCCCCCAGTCCTGAGGATTCTGGGATGGTGACATCCACTCAACTTCCAATTGAAAGGGGGCTTATATCCAAGGGGGAAAATGGATGGGACTATCCTGCCTGCAGGTGCAGAATCTCTTCATTCCCTGGGATGGCTGTTGTCCATCATCATGTCTCCACCAGTTGTCCTCGGTGAGTCTAATGAGCTATGGCCCGCTGAGTTTCCTGGGCCCAGCTGGCACATGACAAGTTCAAAGATGCGAGTCTCAGAAAAACACACCTACAAACTCCAGCACCAAATATAGGTTTAAATAGAAGGGACAAATAAGCCATGTGCAGGGAAGACATAACTGAGTCCAACACTGTCACTCTCAGGAGTACAAACTCCAAAGAAGGGCTCAGTGGCAAGGCATGAAACTCTGGAGCTATTTACCCTGACCATAGGACCAAGTGTCTCCAGAGCCCTCAGGAGCCCAGCTTTTACATGCAGTATACACTTTGGAAGTCTATGAGATCCTGCTGAGATGTATGTAAGCATTACCTCTGGGATTACCTCCCGAATCACTTTGAAGTCTCTTAGCTATGTCAACTCATATGCCTTTACAATTTCCCTCTTTTATTTGAGGTCCTTCTCCACTTGCATTGCTACTTGGTGCTTGGTAGTGATCCCTCAGTGCCAGGGAAGTGCATCTCCAGGAGACATGTCCCACACTGAGGTGAATGTAATACATCTATATGCTGAGTTTGGCTTAGAGAGAGGCCATATTTGATCAACAAGGAGGTTCTCAGGAGACAACATTTAGGCAAACCGTAAGAATAGGCTAAGTTCTTTTTTTTTTTTTAACCCAATATTTGGATAAATTTATTTGCAGTTAGTTTATTGTCAATTATTACTGCTTTTATTCCCCTTACATAAATGTTATTTTTTAATATATATTTTAAAAGATTCTTAGTTTACATAAATGTTACACAAAAATTACAGGGATTCCCATGTTCCCCACCACCCAAACCTCCCATAACATCTCACATAAACATCTTTCATAAGTTTGGCACATCACCTGTAATGGATATACAAATCCTGGGGCTTTGCCACTAAGAATAGACCACAGTTCACATCGTAGACCACACTCTCTCCCACAGAGTTCTGCAAGGTATATGCTAATGTAAAATGGCCTATATCTTTCACCGCACGTCACTCAGGACAAACCACAATTCCTGAAAAAGCCCCTGTATTACAACTGCGCTTCCCCTCCCTGCCCCAAAAGCATCTAGTGGCCACTGGCTACATCTCACTGTTATTATTTCATACATTGCTTGAATCACAATATGTCTGCAACAGAATACGATTAATCCACTCTAGTCCATAGCTCTTCCCGCAATCCTGAGGGGACTAGAATGGTGATGTCCACTCCACCTCAAAGTGAGAGTTGGCTTATGTTCCATGGATATGGTGGATGGGATTATCCTGCCTGCAGCTGCAGGCTGTCTCCATTCCCTGGGTTGGCCGTTGTCCATCATCATCTCCTCACCAGGTGATTTGGTTAAGTCCATTGAGCAGTAGAGTAAGAGTTGCAACTCTATTGAGAATCCAGGCACAGCTGGCACATTGGCAGGCCAGAGGCCCCAGTCTCTGGTAGTACACCTAAAAACTTCAGCCTCACATATAGGTTTGAATAGTCCTTGTCCAGGGAGGACTTATTTGAGTCCAACTCTGTCAGTCTCAGGAGCACAGATTCCAAAGTAGAGCCCACTGATAAGGCATCAATCTCTGGGGCTAGCCCCACTTATATAGGACCTGGGTGTCTCCAGAGCCCTCAGGAGCCCCTCTGTGTGGGTTGATATCCACTTTGGTGTCTATGAGATCCTAGGAGGTGTGTCTAAGCGTTACCTCTGGGATGGCCTCCCGACTGTCTTTGAGGTCTCTTAGCCACATGAACTCATTTGTCTTTACCTTTTCCCCCCTTTTATTCAAGGTCTTTTTCAAGTCCTGTTGCCAGTTGGCACTTGGTATTAATTCCTCATTGCCAGGGAGGCTTATCCCCGGGAGTCATGTCCCACATTGGGGGAAAGGTAATGCATTCATATGCTGAGTTTGGCTTAGAGAGAGGCCACATTTGAGCAACAAGGAGGCTCTGGGGTGGCAACCATTAGGCACTCCATAACAGGAGGCCAAGTTTCAATTACAAGAGTAAAGACACATAAGGCCAGGCATGAATAACAAGAACCCATCATTGGGCCAACCTCTTTTGCCAGACACTGTCCCTGCACTCAGGGGACTGTTGCTGCTCCCTTGGAGAAAGAGGCAGAGCTCTCCAGGCTGGGAATTCAGCATTCCCTCATTTATTGAGTGATTGTCTACCCACCGTGACCATGCCCCATCCTTGATCATTTGAACAACTTTATATACCTTTCATGTATATTCAGATGAACTTACTCCCATGAATACCCCTTCCCAGATACCCCCCCACCAATGATCCTCTGCAGCCCCATTGTAACTCTTCTGTCATCTAAACCTTCCCTGAATATGAAACCCATATTATTACCAAATACAATTAATAGGAAAATGAATTAATAATGATAAGCTTAAATGCAAGAGATAAAATACAAGGAAACTCAAGCAAAAAAAAAACACTAAAGATAAAATATAATTAATGGATTGGGACATTCAAAAGAATATTTGAAAAAAAATTTTTTTAATTGTTTTTTTTCCTTTTATCACTGCCTTAATGGATGTCCAGTGTGTACCATGACACCTCCCCCTCTCATTCCCCAGTGTCTCCCAAATTTTCATTTAATTTTCAAAGAAGTTTTAGGTCACAGCAAATTCAAACACATAATACTAGAGTTTCCCAGATACCCAACCTCCCTCCCCATTCCCCACCCCATATTAAAACCTTTTGTGTGTGTGTGTGTGTAGATGGTAGCATTGTTATAACTGTTGTCTGATAGTGAAACATAGCTACTAAACATTGTCCATGGTTTACAGCATACTTTACAATTTAGACAGTACAGTTTAATAATTTTTGATGGTATTTACCATGTCCTGTGTCCATTACTGTAAGGTAATGAAAAAGACTTCCCAAGACCCCTAAATACCCCATTCGATCTTTTCTGTTCTTTCCTCCCCATCCCCCTGAGGAATATGACACTCCCCTGTCTTGAACAAAGGCTCATAAGCCTAATCATCAATATCAAGGGCCCATCAGTGGATCATACTCCTTCACCAGTCACAACCCCTGCACTTGGGGGACTGTTGCGGCTCCCTTGGAAAACATGGCAGAGCTTTTCAGGATGGTTATTCAGTATTCTCTGTTAATGTGTGAGTCTCCAATCACTGTGACAAGGACTCATGAACATTTGAACATTTTTATATACCTCTCTAATGCTCAGGTGAATTTTTTCGCATGCATCCCCCAACACTGACATCCCACACCAAAGATCCCCACCCACTCCAATTGTAAACTAGTGTGATCCAAAGCTTCTTCAAAAATGAAGCCATTACAATAGCCAACTACAATTGATAGGAAACTGAAACAATAATGATAAATTTAAATATAAGAAATAATAGACATAATTTTTTAAACTAAAATTTAAAGATTGCGATATTTAAAAAATGAAAAATATTTTTTAAAATTTATAAAATGTGGTATATACATATAATGGAATATTACTCAGCTGAAAAACAGAATAAAGGGCTAACACATGGGATAACATGAACGAATCTTGAAGACCTTATGTTGAGTGAAGCAAGCCAGATTTTGAAGGATTTTGAACAGTACATGACCTTACTGATATAAACTAAGGAAATTGAGCAGTCTCTGAAAATTATTGTCTGAAAGATAGATTTACAAGAAAGAGAAAGAGAAGAGAAAATTGTGAACCTTCACCCATAGGGATATAACCTATGGTAAAGTGATAGAGTGCAGTTGCGTAATTAAGGTATAGGACAGGTGGGTAGTGATATTATCGGGTTTGGTTGTGCATCATTTGTTGAAGAGGCATTTCTCTCCCAGTTGACTGGGCTTGGGGGCCATGTAGGATATCAGATGACTGTATAAGGAGGATCTATATCAGAATTCTCAGTTTGGTTCCTATGGTCAGTATGTATTTCCTTGTGCCAGTACCATGCAGTTTTGACCACTGTAGCTTTGTAGTAAGTTTTAAAGTTACGTAAGTGATTCCTCTAATTTAATTTTTATTTTTCAATGTGTCTTTGTTGATTCAGGGCCTCTTACCACTCCAAATAAATTGTGTAGTTAGTCTTTCTTATTCATTAAAAAATGCTATTTTGATTTTTATTGGGATTGCATTAAATCTGTACATTAGTCTGTGTAAGACAGACATCTTAATGATGCTTATTCTTCCTCTCCATGAATAGGGAAATATTCTTCCATTTAATTAAAACTTCTTTGATTTCCATTAACAGTTAATAAAGTTTCCTGTATATAAGCCCTTTACATCTTTAGTTAATTTATTCCTAGGTATTGATTCTTTCAGTTATTACTGAAAATGGTATTTTTTTCTTGATTTCCTCCTCAGATTGCTCATTATTAGTGTACAGAAATGCTACTCATTTTTGAACATTGATTTTATAGCCAGCAAATTTACTGAACTTATTTATAAGTTCTAAAATCTTTGTTGTAGATTTCCCAGGGCTTTCTCTGTATAAGATCATGTCATCTGCAAACACTGAAAATTTTCCTTCTTCCTTTCCAATTTGGATGCCTTTTAAATCTTGTTCTTGCCTCAGTGCTCAAGCAAGTACTTCTAAGGCAATGTTAAATAGGAGCAGTGATAGTGGGCAACCTTGTTTTCTTCCCAATCTTAGAGGGAATAATTTTATGAATTCATGATTGAAGTTGATATTAGCTGTGGGTTTTTGCATACATACTCTTTATCATGTTCAGAAAGTTTTCTCCTTTCCTATCTTTTTCTGTGTTTTTATGTCAAAGGTGTGATGTATTTTGTCTAATGTTTATTCTGCATCTATAGAGATGATCATGTGATTTTTTTCTTTCAATCTGTTAATGTGGTGTATTACACTGATTGATTTTCTAATATTAAAACATCCTTGCAAACCCAGGATGAAAACTTCTTGGTCGTGGTGTATAATTCCTTTGATATGTCATTGCATGCAATTAGTAATTATTTTGCTGAGGATTTTAGCATCTAGGTTCATTAGAGAGATTAGTCTGTAATTTTCCTTTCTTTTGGTAGCTTTGTTTTGCTTTAGTATTACAGTAATCTTGGCATCATAGAAAGAGTTAAGCAATTTTCCGTCTACTTCTATTTTTTTGGAAGAGCTTAAGCAGGATTGGTGTTAGTTCTTTTCAGAATATTTCATAGAATTCACTTGTGAAGTTTTCTGGTTCTTGGCTCTTCTTAGTTGGCTGGTTTTTGATGACTGAGTCTAACTCTTTACTTGTGATAAGACTGTTGTGTTCATCAACTTCATCTTTCATCAATGTAGGCTGCTTGTGAGTTTCTAGGAATTTGTCCATTTCTTCTAAATTATCATTCTTATTGGCATATAATTTTTCAACATATCCTGTTATAGTTTTCATTTCTGTGGGGTCAGTGGTGACATTCCCTTCCTCATTTCTTATTTTGTGTATTTGCATCAGCTCTCTTTTTCTCTTTGTTAGTCTGGCATCAATTTTATTGTTCTTCTCTAGTAACCAGCTTTTGGTTCTGTTTATTTTTTCTAGTGCTTTCTTATTTCTTATTTCAGTTAGTTCTACTCTAATCTTTGTTATTTCCTTCTTTCTACTTCTTTGAGGTTACTTTGGTGTTGTCTGTCCGGTTCCTCCTGGTGTGTAAATAGTTTTTAGATTTTAGCTCTTTCTTCTTTTTTGATATATGCATTTGTGGCTATGAATTTCCCTCTCAGGACAGCTTTTGCTGCATCCCATAGTTTTTGATATGTTGCGTGGTCATTGTCATTCATTTCAAGGTAGTTACTGATTTCTTTTGAGATTTCCTCTTGGACCCACTGTTTGCCTAAGGGTGTGTTGTTTAACTTCCTTATATTTTTTCCTAATCTGATTTTCTGGCCACGGATAGAGAAATTACTTTGTATAATCTCAATCTTTCTGAATTTATTGAGATTTTATCTGTGGCCTAGATTGTGTTCTATCTTAGATTATGTTCCATGTGCACTCAAGAAGAATGTGTATCCCACTGTATTTGGTTGCAGTGTTCTTTATATATCTATTTGGTCCATATTCTCTAATGCGTTAACCAAAGTTTTTGTTTCTTTTTTAATTCTTTGTCAAAACATTCTGTCTAATGATGATAATGGTGTATTAAATTTCCCCACTATAATTGTAGAGGCATCTATTTCTCCACTTAGTTTTTCTAGTGTTTGCTTCATGTATTTTGTGGCACCCCTGTTAAGTGCATAAATGTTTATGATTGTTCTTTCTTCTTGGAAGATTATGATTTTCACTAATATATAGTGTCCATCTTTGTCTCTTAGAATAGTTTCGCATTTAATGTCTATTTCATCCAATATTAGTATAGCTACTCATGCCTTTTTTGTTTATTGTTTGCTTGTAAGATTGCTTTCCAGCCATTCACTTTTAGCCTCCTTGAATCCCAGGGTCTAAGGTGGACTTCTTGTAGACAACATATAGTTTGGTCATATTTCCTCATCCATTCTGCCAAACTTTGTCTCTTGTCTTTCTAGTTTAATTCATTAACATTCAGTATTATTACTCTCAAATAAATTTCTTACATCAGCCATAATTTCCTTGAGTTTATTTATGTAATATATTGTTTTTATATCTCTTTTTTGTCTTTTTAGTTGTCTTACACTCTCTTCCAACACTCTGTCTCCTATTTTTCCTTTGAACCAGCAGTGCTCCCTTTAGAATTTCTTGAAGGGCTAGTTTCTTATTGGCCTATTGTCTTAAATTCTGTTTATTTGTGAATATTTTGAACTCTCCATCATTTTTGCATGTCAGCTTTCCTGGGTAGTGAAAGCTTGTCTGGAAGTTTTTTTCTTTTGGTAATTTCCCTATGTCTTACCACTGCCTTCTTGACTGCATGGTTTCATATGAGAAATCAGCACTTAATCTTTTTGAGCTTCCCTTGTATGTGATGATTCTCTTTTCTCTTATTGCTTTCATTATTTTCTCTTTGTATTGAGCATTGGAAAATTTGGCAAGTATGTCTTGGAGAAGGCCTGTTGGGATTTATACTGTTTGAGGTGTGCTATACATCCTGGACTTGTACATCCATCCCCCTCAGTAGGGTTGTGAATTTTTCAGCCATTATTTCCTGCAACACTCCTTCTATCCCCCTTTCCTTCTCTTCTCCTTCTGGGATGCCTATAATACATATGTTTGTGCATTTTGTGTTGTCATTCAAAACCCTAAGTCCTTGCTGTTTTTTTTATCCTTTTATCTATCTGTTATACTACATGTTTGATTTCTGTTGTGTCTTCAACAGCACCAGTTATTTCTTCTGCCTGTTTAAACGTACTTTTATGTGCTTCCAGTGTCTTTTTGATTTCTTGGTTTCTGCCATTCATCACCATCATATAGTTTATCTTTTTATGTATGTTACAATTTTTTCAGTATGTTTTCCCAGTGTATTCTTAATATCCTTAATCTCTTCCTTCACTTCATTAAGTTGATCTGTGATATTTCTTTGGAAAGCTTTCATTAGTTGTTCAATGTTCTGCACTTCTTCATGATCTTTAGTTTGTTCATTGGACTGAACCATGTCTTCCTGTTTCTTAGTATGGTTTGTATTTTTTGGGTGCCCTCTGGTCATCCTTATATCTTGACGGGTTTATTCAGTTGATTAGCTTCTCTCTTTAATCTACGGTTTTATTTAATTGCTTTTTTGGGGTGTAAGTTTCCTCTTTGACACTTTATTCTTCTTATTCTATTTCATTGCTTTTGCTTATGTTCCCTAGGAGGAAAAAATAGGGTTAGGGAAAATGAAAGAGGAAAGAAAAGTAAAAGGATAATATTAACAACAATAGTAATTGTTAGAAGAGGAACAATTTAAGACCTTGAAAATCTATAATTAACTCATGAAAGCAGTGTAGAGTAATAGGATTAGAAAAGCGGGGTACCAACAATGAAATGGACAGCCAAAGAGAGAAAAGTATGTAGACTAAATTAAAAGGCCAGTGTGATGAGGAGAAAGGGAAAGAGAAAAGAAAATATAAAAAGAGAAAAAAGTTGATAAAAGAAAGAGAACAGGAGAGATGAGATAGAAATAAAAACCAGAAAAATTGGGTACTAAGCAAAGAGAGGTGAAATGTAAAAACAACAGCAGAATGCAGAATATACACTGATGAAGGAAGTAAAAAAGATAGGCTTGGTATGCAAATTGGCATACACAGAAAAGGGGAAATCAAAGAAGAGGAAACACAGTAACCAAGAATCAAACCAGGAGCACCTTGAGGAATTTATCTCTTCATTTGGCTCCCTCCATATCATTGCCCTAAGGCCTCCTTCTCTGTGGGTTCCCAAAACACCTTACTCAGGAAGGATATTGCCCCATTCAAATCTTTTTCATTACAGATATCTACCTATGTTGATTTGTAAAAAGAAAAAAAAATGGTGGAAACAAATAAAAGGAAAAAAGGAAGAAAAGGAATAATAGTAATGGTATTAGTAAAAGGCCAGAAAGCAAATGTACAAGACCTAGGAAATTGAAAAATTAACATGAATAAGAAGCACAGATGAATAAGATTAGGTAAGTGTAATGGAAACAATGAAACAAGAAACAGAATACAGAAAAAATATATAGAATGAATTAAAGTGCTGGAATAGTGAGAAGAGGGAGAAAGAAAACAGAGAGGAGAGAAAGAAAAAAGTGAAAAATAGTATTATAGAGAAAAAGGGGTGGAGAGATAAAAAGAAACAAGAAAAAATTAAGACCAAATAAAAGAGTTGGAATGAAAGAACAACTATGGAAAAGAAAACTATTAAGATTAAAGTGTGAAAAGAAGTAGCATAGGTAGAATAGATCAGCAACCAAATAACAAAAGAAAGAAAAAGAAAAAGTAAACAAGCAGAGAAAGAAAGGGACACAATGCAAAACAAGCAAGAAACAAGACAGCGGAAATTTGTTTGTTTTTTTTTTAAATGAGGTAGCAGAAAGAAATAATAATAAACACAGAAAAACATCCTTCTTTCTTAGAAAATTAATGTCTTCTCAGGCTGCTGGTCTTCCTCAATCATTGACCCTGTAGCTTGCCCTCTGCAGGTTTTGAACTGGGTTTTAGTGAGTAAAGTAAGGGAAGTAAAAGAAAATGAATTTTTTTAAAAAAAATAAGAGATCCAATTAAAGCTAGTACACAGAAAATATCTATTAGTTCCCTGTCATAAAGTTTCAGCTGGCTGCCTGAAAACATGTTCAATGTCTTCTGAAGGAATAGCCAGGAATTGAACCACGGACCTTATATGTGATTGTCAGAAATTCTCCCACTGAGCAATTCTGCCTCCTTGGATAAATTAATCTTTCAGAAGGCTATCTGACCATTTTCTGTATGGCAGGTTAGATCCCATGCAGCCAGCTGCAGTGGTGCTGATCACTGCTTGTTTCTTCCTTCTCTCTGATGTAATTTCTCTGTTTACCTAGGTGGCTGGGCATGCCCACCAGCCTGGGATGAAGCCCTCTCCTCTGTCTATATAGTCAGTGTCCCTTATGATATTCAAGGGGAGCCCTTGCTGGCTATAAGCACTGCTAAAAAATCTCTCTCCACTTTCCCAGACCCCTCATTCTGGCAGGGAATCTGCCATCACATACTTGTTTAGAGCAAGGAGCTGGATCTCCCCCTAGAGTCTCCACCCTAAGGGCTGGGTATGTGTGTTCTTTCCAGTCACTGGGGTAAGCAACCCCTGATTATTCCTGGCTTCCCAATCTGTCCATTACCCTCATAGATGACTCAGAGAACTTCCTGTGGAGGTAAGCATCTGCTCAACTCCCAGTTAGATACAGTTCACCAGGAGTTTTGCCCTGTCTTAATATCTAGTGCGTGGGGGAAGGGAGCACTTTCAGGCATTCAGGAAGTTTAATAACTCACGATTACTTGTTTTTGCTTCTTCAAGTCTCTGACTCTCACTCTTCTGTTAAGCAGTGCCCTGGTTTGCTGTGCCCCAATGCAGGTCCCCATGGCAGCCATTGACTTTTTTTTTTTTTTTTTTTGGTTTAGCAATAGCTAAGATTTATATGTCTAAATCAAAAGCCATGTTCCCATAATCCTCTGATTTACTTCTTAAGCTTCATATGAATGATGTGAAAGTTCCTATGTGTGTTCTGAAAGAAAATCATGTTTTGTCCAGTGGCAGACTTGAAATCTCTGAAAACCAGATTAACAGTCTCATTATATGAGTAGCAGAGTTGTTTCTAAACTAAACTATAATCTTAAACTTACAGGGTGCCTACTGTTAAAGTGAGCACATTGGTTGGAAAGGAGTGGAACCCTGTGGGTATCAATGGGTACCTTGAAGCCCTAAATTTTGCTGAGACTGCCAGATAAACCTGTTCTCCTCCCAGCTTTCCCAAAAGAGACCAACAGCCTTTTATCAGGGTAACTGTGCATTGGGGAAAGGAAATGATCAGATTTTTTTTTTTAACAGGGGAAAGAGTGAACACAGTCCCCCATTACCTCAAATTATGCAGTCAAATTTCCCACATTTGGAGAAATCACAGGGGTTAGCACATCGATAGTGCAATGTATAAGCCTCACGCTTTGAAAACCACCTCCATGATCATGGTATCTCCCCTGTCAGGTATGTATGATCAGATTTTGGGGGGATTATTAGACACTGGTTCAGAAGTGACAGTAATTCCAGGAGACCAAAATGTCACAGTGGTCCATTACTCAGAGTAGGAGCTTATGGAGATCTGGTGATCAGTGGAGTTTTGGCTCAGGTCTGTCTTACAGTGGTGGTAGTGGGTCCCCAGACCCATTCTATGGTTGTTTCCCCAGTTACAGAATATATAATTGTAATAGACATACTCAGCAACTGACAGAATTGTCACATTGGATCCCTGATTTTGGGAGTGGTAGGAAAGGCTCAGTGGAAGACACTAGACCTGCCCTTACCTAGCAAAATAGTAAATCAAAACCAATACCATATTCCTAGAGGGAATGTAGAGATCAGTGCCACCATCAAGATTTTGAAGGATGCAGTGGAGGTGGTTCCCAAACATGGCCCCAATCAACTCTTCTATTTGGCCTATGCAGAAAGCAGATGGATCTTGGAGGATGACAGTAGATTATCACAAATTTAACCAGGTGGTGACACCAATTGCAGCTGCTGTCCCAGATGTGGTAACATTCCTTGAGCAAATCAACACATCCCCTGGTCCCTGGTATGCAGTTATTGTTCTGGAATCTTTTTTTTTTTTTTTTAGATCCTTAGATAGATTTATTCCTAGTTATTTGATTATTTTAGTTGGTACTGTGAAAGGAATTATTTCTTTTTTTTAAGCAAATCAGTTTATTTGATTCATATTAATAAAACAAATCCATGCAAAGCATACAAATAAGAATATCTAGTATTCTTACATAGTTGGGCACTCATCACTTCAATCATTTTTAAAGCATTTCATTATTCCAAAAATATAATAATAATAATAATAAAAAAACAAAAACCTCATCACCTCTCAATCTCTCAATGCTTCCCCTGCAGTACACACATGCTATTTTCTTTCCTTCTCTGTAGTATATTTGTATTTATATATTGTAAAAACAATCTTCTATATGCAATATAACCCATATTAATGTTTTACATGATATTTCACTGTTATACAGTTCCATGTTAGATTTTTTTTCTTTCCTTCTAGTGATATACATAACCATAGACTATCCCTTTCAAGCACTGTCATACCCATATGATAGTTCTGTTAGTTACAAACACTATGATGTGCTTTAATCATTTCTATCCATTTCCAAAGATTAACAAAGAATGTTTTCACCAATTCTGCACTGATTATCACTCAGCTTTTCATTTTCTATCCTCATTCTATTTTCTGGTGCCCTATATTCTAATTATTAACTCCAAGAGTTGACATAATATACTAGGTTCATAATAACACAATCATACAGTATTTGTCCTTGTGTCTGGCTTGCTTCACTAAACATAATGTTCAAGTTCATCCATGTTGTCATGTGCTTCACAACTTCATTTCTTCTTAACAGTGCATAATATTCCATGGTGTATATACACGACAATTTCTTTATCAGTTCATCAGTTGATGGTCACCGGGGTTATTTCCAACTTCTGGCAATTGTGAATAAAGCCAATTTAAACTTTGATGTGCAGATGTTTATTCATGTCACTGATCTCATAATTCTGGGTATATACTTAGTAATGTTATTGCCAGATCCACCAAGAGTGAATAAACATTCTTATGTTTCAACATCCTCTCCAGAATTTATACTTTTCCAGCTTTTTAATAGTGGTCTGTCTAATGGGTGTGAAATGATATCTCATTGAAGTTTTTATTTGCCTTTCCCTAATCACGAGTGTTGTTGAACATTTTTTCATACTTTTCTTTGCCATTTGTATTTCTTCTTTAAACAATTGTCTTTTCAAGTTTTGTGCCATTTTTTTAATCAGGTAGTTTGTCATTTTATTGTTGAGAGGTATGATCTCTTTATATATCGTGTATAATAACCCTTGTTGGATATGTGATTGCCAAATGTTTTCTCCTACTGTGTCAGCTGCCTTTTCACCCATTTAGCAAAGTTGTTTGAGGTGCAAAAATGTTCCGTTTTGAGGAGATCCCATTTTTCTATTTTTTTTCTGTTGTTGCTTATGCTTTGGGTATAAGATTAAAGAAATTACAGCCTACCACAAGATCTTGAAAATATTTTCCTACATTTTCTTCTAGTAGTTTTATGGTTGTCATTTTTATATTTACATCCTTAATCCATTTTGAGTTAATTTTTGTGTAAGTTGTGAGATATGGGTCCTCTTTCTTTCCTTTGTATAGGGATATACAGTTTTTCCAGCACCGTTTGTTGAATAGACTCTTCTGGCCCAGCTGGGAGGATGTGATAGGCTTGTCAAAGATCATTTGATGGTAGATATTATGGTCTATTTTTGAATTCTTGATTCAGTTCCCCAGGTCAATCTGTCTGTGCTTATGCCAGTACCATACTGTTTTTACCACTGTCTCTAAGTAATATGCTTTAAAGTCAGGAAGTGCGAATCCTCCAAACTCATTCTTCTTTTTAACATATTTTTGTCTCTATGAGGCCCGTAACCCTTCCAAAGAAATTTGATAATTGTCTTTTCCATTTCATCATGACAGCTGTTTTGAATTTTATTGGGATTGTGTTGAATCTGTAAATCAGTTTCGGTAGAATTCACATCTTAACGATATTTAACTTCTAATCCATGAACACGGAATGTTCTTCCATTTATTTAAACCTTTGATTTCTTTAGCAACATTTTGTAATTTTCTGAATACAGAACTTTTATATCCTTGATTAACTTTATTCCAAATATTGATTGTTTTAGTCACTATTATAAATGGAATTTTTTTTCTGATTTCCTCTTCAGAGAGTAAATCAATAGTGTTTAGAAATGCTATTGTTTTTTGTGTATTAATCTTCTATCCCACCACTTTTTTGAACTTGTCTATTAGTTCTAATATTTTGTTGTGGATTTTTCAGGATTTTCTAGATATAGGATCATATCATCAGTGAATAGTGCAAGGTTTACTTCTTCCTTTCCTATTTAGGAGCTTTTTATTTCTTTATTTAGCCTGATTGCTCTAGTTAGATCTTCTAGCACAATATTGGAAAACAATGGTGACATGGGCATCCTTGTCTTGTTCCTGATCAGAGAAGATGAAAGTTTGCAGGCTTTCACCTAGAGTGTAAGTCTGGCTGTAGGTTTTTCATAATTGGAAACCTTCCTTCTATTCTTATCTTTTGCAGTGATTTTTTCAAGAAAGGGTGCTTTATTTTTGTCAAATGACTTTTCTTTATCAATTGAGAGGATCATATGATTTTTCATTTTCAATTTATCAATGTACTTTATTACACTTATTGAATTTCTTGATTTGAACCACCCTTGCATACATGGATTAAAACATACTTGATCATAGAGTATAATTCTTTTAATGTGCTTTTGGATTCTGTACACAAATATTTTGTTGAGGATTTTTCCATTTATATTCATTAGGGATATTTGCCTGTAATTTTTGTTTTTTCATATCATTTTATATGGTTTTGGTATTAGGTTGATGTTGGCTTCATAGAATGAGTTTGATAGCATTCTTTCCTGTTCAAAGTTTTGGAAGAGTTTGAGCAGGATTGGTATTAGATTGTCTTTGAATGATTGGTAGAATTCAACTGTGAATCCAACTGGTGTTGGTATTTTCATCTTTGGGAGATTTTTTTTTTCAAATAAATTTTATTGATTCATAGTAATAATGCATAAATACATGCAAAGTGTACAATCAATGGTATTTGATATAATCACATAGGTGTGCATTCATCACTTCAATCATTTTTAGAGTATTTTCATTTTTCCAGTAATGATAATAAAATAACAAAAACATAACAAACAAAACTCATCACCTCTCAATCTCTGTTTCCCCTGCCATACATAGATGCTATTCTGTTTTTGTTTCTCTAGTATATTTGTATTTATATTTTGTAAAATAGTCTTATATATGCAGTATCACCCATATTTGTATTTTACATGAGGTTTCATTATGTTATACATTACCATGTTACATTCTTTAGCTTTTCTTCTAGTAATATACATGATCTTAGAATTTACTTTCAACCACTCTCATATGCATATAATAGTTCTGCTAGTCACAAACATCATGATGTGTTCTCACCATTTCCATGCATTTACAAAGGTTTACAAAAATCATTTTGACCACTTCTGCACAGATTAACCCTCAGCTTTCCATTGTCTACCATCATTCTATTTCTAATTCCATGAGTTTACATAATATATTTAGTTCATAGTAGCACAGTCATACAGTATTTGTCCTTTTGTGTCTGGATTGCTTCACAGAACATAATGTACTACAGCTTCATCCATGTTGTTATATGCTTCAAGACTTCCTTTCTTCTTACTGCTGCATATTATTCCATCATGTGTATACACCACAATTTGCTTATCCATTGACCAGTGATGGATACCTGGATTATTATTTCCAACTTTTGTCAATCATGAATAATGTCACTATGATCATCAGTGTGAAGATGTCTGTTCATATCACTGCTCTGAGTTCTTCTGGGTATATACATAGCAATGATATTGCTGGGTCACATGTCAAGTCTATATTCAACTTCCTTAGGAAAGGCCAAACAGTCCTCCACAGTGTTTATGAATTTGGGAGAATTTAGATGACTGCTTCAATCTCTTTACCTGTGATTAGTTTGATGAGGTCTTCTATTTCTTCTTGGTTCATTGTAGGTGGTTCATGTGTTTCTAAGAATTTGTCCATTTCATCTACATTTTCTAGTTTTTTTGTCATATGATTTTCATAGGATCTTCTTATGATGCATAATATTTCTGGGGAGTCAGTAGTAATGTCCACCCTCTAATTTTTTATTTTATTTATTTTTTTCTTCTCTCTTTCTTCTTTATCAGTCTAGCTAAGGGTTTGTCAGTTTGCTGATCTTGTCAAGGAAGCAAAGTGTGGTTTTGTTTATTCTATTTCTTTATCCTCAATTTCATTTATTTCTGCTCTGGTCTTTATTATTTCTTTCCTTTGGCTAGATTTGGTGTTTGTTTGCTCTTCTTTTTCTATTTCCTCCAGGTGTGCATTTAGATCTTCAATTTTAGCTCTTTCTTCTATTTTGTGGGACGCATTGAGAGTTTAAATTTCCCTCTTAGCACTGCCTTTGCTGTGTCCCATAATTTCATAAGTTCTGATATGCATTGTTGTCATTTTAATTCAACTCAAAATATTCTCTTAATTCTCTTGCAATTTCTTCATTGACCCACTGATTATTTAAGAGTGTTTTTTTTTTAATCCTCATATATTTATGAATTTTCCAATTTTCTTTCCATGCTTGATTTCCAGCTTCATTCCCTTATGATCAGAGAAATTGTTTTGTATAATTTCTGTCTTTTAAATTTGCTGAGACTTGTCTTGTGAACCCAACATATGGTCGATCTCGGAGAAGGATCCAGGAGTACTTGAAAAGAATGTATATCCTGCTGTTTTGATGTGCAATCCTCTATAGATATCTGATAGTTCTTGTTCATTTATCATAGTATTCAAGCTCTTTGTTTCCTTATTTATTCTCGGTGCAGAAATTCTATCCACTACTCAGAGTGGTGTATAGAAGTCACCAACTATTATTATAGAGCCATCTACTTCTCCCTTCAATTTTGCCAGTATAGGCCTCATGTATCTTGGAGCACCCAGCTTAGGTGCATAAATATTTAGGATAATTATTTCTTCTTGGTGAAGTGCCCCTTTTATTAAAAGCTAATGACCTTCTTTATCCTTAATAACAGTTTTGCATTTCAACTCTATTTTTGCAATATTAGTATCACTACTCCAACTCTTTTTTGGTTTCTATTTGCATGGAACTTCTTTACCCAATATTTCACTTTTAACCTGGTCATTTCCTGCAGACAACATATAGATGGCCCAAATTTTTTATCCATTCTATCAGGCTATGTATTTGAATGGAAAGTTCAAACCACTAATTCAATGTTATTTTTGTAAAGGCATTACTTACCCCATCCGTTTTATTCTCTGCTTTTTGTTTTCATATGTTAATATTGTCTGTCCTTTTACACTTTTTATTAATCTTTATTAATAATCTGCACTTCTACACTCTTCTCCAAGCTTCATGCCTTTGTTTTGTTTAGTTGCTGTTGTTGTTTTTCTCCTTTTAGGCTTCAGTACTTCCTTTAGTATCTCTTGTAATTCTTGTCTTTTGGTAAGGTATTCTATCAGTTTTTGTTCATCTGTGAAGACTTTGAATTCTCCTTAATTTTTGAAAGACAGTTTGCTGGATACATAATTCTTGGCTGGCAATTTTTTTCTTTCAATACCTTAAATACATCATATCATTTCTTCTGTCCTCCATGGTTTCTGATGAGAGGACAGCACTTAATCTTATTGTGGTTCCCTTGATTGCGATGCTTTGTTTTTCTCTTGTTGCTTTCAGAATCTTCTGTTTATCTCTGATATTTGTCATTCAGAATAATAGAGGTCTCAGGGAAGGTCTACTTGGATTTATTCTGTTTGCAGTACATTGGCCTTCTTGGATATTGATATTTCAGTTTAGGGAGTTTTCAGTCATTGTTTCCTCCAATATTCTTTCTGCCCTTTTTCCATTCTCTTCCTTTTTTGTGACACTGATAACACATATGTTTACATGTATTGCATTGCCATTAAATTCCCTGAAACCCTGTTCCATTTTTCCAATCTATTCTCTTTCTGTTCTCCTGTCTTTTGCATTTCAGCTATTCTGTCTTTGCAAAACACTAATTATGTCTTTTTAGCAACTCAAACCTGCTTTTATGTGCCTCTAAAGTATGTTTATTCTCATCCATTCTATCTTTCATTCCCATAAGGCCTACTACTTTGCTTTGTAGGCTTTCAAATTGTTCTTTATACTCACCCACTGTCTTTTTACTATACTTCTTTTTTATCATATTTTCTTTTGGCTCTTTGTATTGATTTATGAGAGTTGTGGGATTATCATTGATTAATTGTGTTAAATCCTGTATCTTCAGGATACTTGGTTTGTTTCTTTGGCTGAGACATGTCTTCTTGTTTCCTAGTATGGTTTGTAAATTTTGTTGATGCTTAAGCATCTGAATATGTTGATGAATATACTCTGATGACCAATTTCTCTCTCTTGCCTATTGCTTTTTTCCCCACAGCTCTTCTTTGATATTTGGTTAAACTTATTCTGTCTTTAAAATTGTACAGCTTAAATTATCAAAATCAGGCCAGGGATCATTAATGGGGTGCAGATTTTCTCCCAGGAGTTTGAGTTAAGTGAGTCCTAAAAGCAGTTTTTTTTTCCATGTAATTTCCAGACAACTGGCTACCTGATGACAGGTTGAGTACACTGGGCTACTTCAATCAGGGAAAAGGAAGCAATTTGTTCTAACTGCATTGGACACATACTCCAGATATGGATTTAACTTCCCTGAAGGCAATGCTTCTTCTGAAACACCCATCTGTTGACTTAGTGTTTTATCTTTTGCCATGGCATTCCACACATAATTGATTCAGATCATGAAACCCACTTCATAGCATATTATGTTTGAAAATGGGCACATGCTCTAAGAATTCATTGGTCTTACCATGTTTCCTATCATCCTGAAGCAGCTGGATTGATAGAATGTTAGCATGACCTTTTGAAGACTCAATTATTGTGCCAGCTAGCCTGCAATACCTTTCAGGGCTGGGGAAATGTTCTCCAGGAAGCTGTGTATGTTCTAAAGCAACATAATATTATAAAATCTCATACTTTTTTCAGATATCTCCTGTCAGTTCTGTTTCTCTAGAGAACCCTTATTCCAATAAGAATCCACTCTTCTTATTAGATTATCAGAGAATTTATGTACCATTCCCAGAGGAGTTGAGCAGTTTACTAATCAGATGTTTTCATCAGGCTCTCTAACTTTGAAATTCAATTTTTAATCTATCTGCTGCATTTTCTTTCTCGTAGAAGCAGCATCTGTTCTTTCTGTAATAGTAACTGGTTTTAACAAAGCATTGGTAGTTAATACCTTCATCAGCTGGAGCTACCTATTGATGAGGTGAAAGAGAGAGATAGAGATAAGTAATTTTCTATATGAAGGAAAAGATGAGCTTGGCTGTAGCTTTGTTGTTGAGGAACACTGTTGTTCTCTGAGTTCAATTTTTTCTCAAAGGAAAGAAGAAGCTTGGGAGACTCTGGGGTCTTGGTACAATGTCTGAATTTCCTCCCAGCCTGACAAAGGTACCAATATTTCTGATAAATATAACTTCAAGATTTCTTTTAAGATTGTATTCCACAAACAATTTAAGGCTATGGTGTTGCTTACTTTACTTTTATTCATCATCTCCTTAACATTGAGAATTCTATGAAAAATTTCTAAGATGACCTATGTGAAATAATGTCACAGTCCTAAAATCACACGTAAAATTTTACTTAAACATATTTATTTTCTTTCAGTGCTGAGCCTTTTCACAAGGTCAAGACTTAAACATATTTATTTTTTTCTAAATCTGAAATTTTTACTAGGTCAAGACTTTCTTAATGGCTCCTTCTTTTCTTGGAATAATTGTGATTCATAGCTGTTCCTTAGACATTCATGTAAATATGTTTTTCTTAGACACTTCCTCCAATTCAACCAAATTATCAAGCTAAAATTGAATTCATCTCTGGTTGCCATTTGAGAGAATTACAAAGGAGAATCTTAATGATCATTTAAAATAAGTTTTTGAAATGTTAGCTTCTCCAGAATACATTTGAAGTTTAGTGAGATTCTTTTCCATGTACCGCATCCAGTTGATTCATTTTGGAAAAGATACTAATTTTAGTGTTCTGGGTGTCTGATCCTTTAATACACTCATAATCTCACTCTCAGTCCATGGATAGTTCATTTCTTTCCTCTTGGAGCTTCATTTGTGGTTTTCTGTTTTTTTTAAATTGATTGTAATTAAGATGAGGTAGACCGGATATGTGAACAACATATGCATTCTACTTATTATTTCTGATAAGTAAAACCAGATCATATATAACTACATCTCTACCATTACTATTTGATGACCCATTGGTGCTGATCATGTAAAATTATGTTATTGTATATCACTAATAGTGACAAGATTGATAGCTCAAAGTGTTCAGTACCTGTGGTACATGTTGTTCTAGAGTATTTCAAAGTTTTTGAGCAATTTTGCTCTATTGCCAGCAACTTAATAGATTTCGATTATTCTTATTGGTAACTTGTGCTTTTTTGCTCTATTCTCTTGACTAGTCATGCTAAATGCTTCTGAATTTTCTTAATCCTTCCAAGCATTAACTTTGGTTTTATGAATATTCACTGTTCAGGACTGTAAATGAATTATTTTCTTTCACTCTTTATTTTATCATATCTTTACCTAATTCTTTTATAAATTTCATTTGCTTTTATTTTTCTAGGTTTTGATACCTATGATACTTAGAACATTAGTTTACAAACTTGTTTGGATCTTAAACATAATTGTTGATTTCACTATATATCTATAAATTTTAAAATGTAACTAAAAAGAAATTATAATTTTCTAATGAACACAAATAAATTCAACTACGCAAATGAATGAAAAAAAAATCCCTTGAAGAATGTCAGTTAAAAAAGCTCATAAAGAACAAAGAACTATCTCAATAGCCCTGCATCATTTAAAGGGATGAATTTGTTGTGTTAAATTTTCCCAACAGGAAAACCCACCAGGTACTCTCACTAGTTCAACCTACCAAATATTAAAAAACACATAATACCAAAAATACACAAACTTTTCCAATCTCATCCTATTATACTAGTATTTGACTGATTAATGTAAGTTATGGTTGGCCTATATATTTCTTCATCTTTTCTACATAAATGGTAATATTTCTGAATAAAGACAGTTTTATTATAAATATATAATCTGGGTGACTTTTAATAAGTAAATTTAGCAGGATTTCAGACTAAGATAAATATTAAAAAATCAGTTATAGTTTTTCTACTAGTAACAAAATTTCACAATTAAATTTTTAAAATGCCACTCTTTTAAATTCCTAAGTAGCCATAAAAAGTACCACAGCCTAGGTTGCTTCAAACAACAGAAATTTAGTGTTGAAAACTTTTAGAGGTATAAGTAAAAAATCAGTTAGCAGGGCTGCATTTTTTCAAGGATTTATTTAAGGATACCTTTTTTTAAGGATTTATTTATTTATTTATTTATTTATTTATTTATTTATTTTTATCCATTTTTAACTCCCCTCCCGTTTTTGCTGTTTCTGTGTCCATTTGCTGGGCAACTCTCTGTATCCATTTCCTGCCCTTTCTTCTCATCCATCTCCTTCTGTCTTCACTGTGATTTGATCCTCAGAGCTTCCAATGTGGGAGAGAGGCATCCTACTGGCTGCACCATATTAGTTCTTGATGTTTCAGTGCAACTTCTCTTGGCTTTCTCTTGTGTCACTCTCCTGTTCCATCATTATCTTGCTGCATGGCTCACGGGGCCTGGTGGCTCACCCATAAATGGAGCCTGGCGGCTCCCATGAGTCCTGGTGGCTCACTCACACATGGGCCCTGGCGGGTCACCCACCCACGGTGCCTGGAAGCTCACCTGGGGCATGGAAGCTCACCCCTTGCAGGACCAGGCAGCTCACCTGCTTACAAGGCCTGGTGGCTTACCGGCTCATTGGCCTGGTGCCTCACACCCTCGTGGGGCCTGGCAGCGCACCTGCACATGGGGACTGATGGTTCACATGCATTCTATATTTTACTTTTTTATTTTTACCAGTAGGTCCCGTTGATCAAACCCAAGTCCCTCCATAAGGGAGACAGCTGCCCAACCACCCTAGCCACATCCATCCACCTCCTATATCTCTTAAAGTTGACCAACGTTATACAAAGTTACAGTATTTTCCTATACAGGATGATCATATAATAAATCAGGATTAGTTTATCATGAGAATTCTAAAAAAAACAGTCCTAGAGAGAAAAACTAGGACTGGGGACACATGCATGGTTTCTAATATAGTGAATGTTTAGCCTACCCGATTATCAGAAAATCAGGGCAGCGAGAATATTTGCAATTTGTGAATATGTGCTCTGTTCAGTTGAATTTTGAGCCCAGGATACTTACACCAATATCCATGATTTTTCCTCACATTTAGTATTTGTCTAACATAAGTAAAACAACTGACAGATGAATCAATTTATGACTCTGATGGAATCCCATTTTATTACACAAGAGTTTATCCTCAGCAAAACATTTTCAGGGAGCTATTCTGAGGACATGGTTTATGTTAGAATCTTAAGCCCTTCGGATATGATGGGCTTCATTTCTTTTGCTGCTGGCAGAAGGTACATGGACCCAATATCTTTGGTTCCACTTGCCAGTTGGATAAGAAATCTCAACATAATTAGGTGATTAGTGCAAACAATATAGACATATTAAGATATTCAAGACTGTATGCAAATATTCATGTTCCTTAGACTAGGGATCAGTACACTTCATGAAATTGTTTCCATACTCTGAAATAAAATCCAAACAGCAACCCATTCAAAATAATAATTTTTATTTTTATTTTTTTGGCAAAAGATGACTTGGATGAGGAGGGCCTTTTGACATGGGCTAAAGGTGATACTTTCAAAATATTGTCTCCTTCCTCCCAGATATATTGCACCTGAGTGTCAGCACATTTCTAAAGGTATTCAAATGAGCAGATAATTCTTTCATCTTATTACTTCATTCAACCTTCCAAGAAAGAACACTTACCTTTCGAAAGTTTTTTCTAAGAGCATCCTCAAAGTATTCCTTTAGCATAATTAGGAGAAAGGTGAGGTTTTAATAACATCTCATATTCATATATTCAGAGACCTAGCAGTTGCTATATCTAATTCTATATATCTAGCAAGCCAATGTCTTGAACTTCAACCATACATGAGAATAAGTAAAGTCACTGAAAATATTAACAAGTAAATTAGGTTATTTCTTTGATATGATTAAAGTCCTTGTTGTTGTTTTTTTAATTCAAGAATAAATATTTAGTTTCAGTGGAGGTGTAGAATTATAGGGTGATTCAAGTCTCCACACAAAATATTAGTATGATAGAAAAAGAGAGGGATTTGCTTACAATTATGCAAGTATTTAGTGGTAGAGATGGAGAAATACCTCATTTATTTGGCAAAGATGGAAAATAGCTGGTTCAATGTGGCCTAGGGCTAACACAGCATAGCCTTGAAGAGCATGGAATCTGGCATAGAGTAAAGTTTCATATCTTAGATCTGCTACTATGAATCTTATTGATATGGTATAATTAATTGAGCCTTTCTATCCCTCCAGTGCCACATATATAAAAGGAGAATAAAAATATTACCTACTTGGGTTTGGGTTATTACGGGAAATAATACATGTAAAGTATTTAGAAAATATGAGGATTAAAACATGTTCTCATTAAAAAATCATTTAACATGACCAAACTGTCCTAACTTAAAAAGATTTTAAATATTGAAACCTGTAATAAATCTACCTTGAACTGCTCTGTATTTCAATTAATAATTCATACCAAGTTTAAACATGCTATTACATGTTTAATATTCTGTATTATTTCAGATAAATTAAATTACTATTGTCTACTCTTGACTCACATTACCTCATTGAAAATCAGAACAATGTCACTGAATTTGTCTTCTCAGAGTTATGGGAGGACAAACAGATATAGCTACTCTTCTCTTTCTTGTTTCTGCTCTGTTTCTTGGTGGTCTAAATGGGGAACTTCATCATCTTACTCACAATTACATGTAGCCATCTAATTGAAAAACCAATGTACTATTTTCTCTGCCAACTATCCCTCATGGACCTCTACTTCACCTCTATTGTAATTCCCTGTCTAAGCAGAGACTTAGCATCAGAGAGAAAAATCATTTCCTATAACAAATGTATGACCCAGCTCTTCACTATGCACTTACTGGCAGCTGTGGAAATACTCATCTTGGTGTCTATGGCTTTTGATTGCTATGCAGCCATTGCAAAGCCCCTGCACTACATGGTCATCATGAACAGGCAGAGATGTGATATGTTGATTATCATTGCCTGGAGTGTGGACTTTTGTCCCTCTTTTGCTCTACTGCTCATGATCTTCAATTTACCTCTCTGTGGCCCTAATCAAATCAATTACTACATGTATGATGTGAAGCTTGTTTTGAAACTGGTCTGCAAAGACATACATGTTTTGGTGTCTTAGTTATTATCAATTCAGGGATTTCAGAGGGGTTTAGTTTTCACTGTCCTGGTGGCATCTTACATAAGCATATTGTACAATCATAGGACACAAACCTCTGAAGCACAACACAAAGCTCTGTCAACCTGTAGCTCTCACATAATTGTTGTAATTTTGTTTTTTGTGCCTTGTATCTATATATATATTCTACCTGCTGGCAGTGAGAACAAGGATTAGGAATTCTCTGTGTTTTATGCTATGATTTCCCATATGCTGAATCAGTTCATCTATACAGTGAGAAATATTGAGATAAAAATTGTGCTGCAGAAGTTATGGTCTCAAATGCTACCTTGAGAATTAAAGTTAGTAAGGAGATATTCATTGTGATTCTGATGCTGTGTCCCTAGTGTCGCTATTATTCACATCATTATAGAATGAACTTAAGCTTTCCTTGGAAATTGGATTAAAAACTATTGACATTACAAAAGCATAAAGAACATATTACTATTATTCATGTAGGAACTTTCACTTTAAAAGGTCTAAATTGTTCCTGGTGTGAACACTTGTATTTGAGGAACACAAGAAGTGTGTCTCTAAATTGTATCTTTAATCCCAACACTCCCTTCTTCAGAAATTTACAAGAAAGGCTATTTTCCTTGGAATAATTCAAAACTTCCTCTCCTGATAATCAGAAATTTCCCCAAATTGGCTCATGTCAGCTTGATCATCATAAAGATTACTGTATTGTAAAAATACAATGCTGCAAAATATAATAGATTTTTCATGTCAAGGACACCTGTGTGATGTCTTTTCTATTCCTCTACCTTTTTTCTTTTGTTTTACTTTGTTTAGATGATTTAAGCAAATATACTGCACTCCTTTACATTCTCCAAATGGACTGGTCTATCACTTCCAGGTTTTATTTTCTGCTGTCTTCTCTACTTAGGATGCCCTTTCTCCTATATTTAAGGGTCATGACTTATTATATAACTCACACTAATTCTAATATTATATCATACAGGAGAATTTTACATACTCATCAACAGACCAGAATTACCAGCAAAGAATGGAGATATTATGGTTTTTTTCCAGACCACTGAAATAAATCAAATATCACAGAAAATTAAGTCACACATTTTTTGGTTTCCCAGTATATATAAAGTTATGTTTACCTACTACTGTAGTCTGTTAACTGTGACATAACTTTATGTCTGAAAAAGAATGTACATATATTATTTAAAAATACTTTATTGCTAAAAGTGCTGACTAACATCTGAGCTTCAAGAAATCTTAAACTTTTTGATGGTGATGGGTCTTGCTTTGATGTTGATGGCTGCTCATTTATCCTGGTGGGAGTACCTGAAGGTTGGTGTGGCTGTGTCAATTTCTTAAAATAAAACAACTGTGAAGTTTGCTGCATTGATTAACTCTTTCATGATAGTTTTCTCTGTAGTATGTTATGCTGGTTGATAGCATTTTGCCCACAGTAGGGCTTCTTTCAAAATTGAAGTCAATATTCTCAAACCCTGTGACTGCTTTATAATCTGAGTTTATGTAATATTCAAAATCCTTTGGTGTCATTTCAACAATATTCAAAATATCTTCACCAGGAGTAGGTTCAATCTCAAGAAACCACATTGTTTGCTCATCCCTAAGAAGCAACTCCTCCATTCAAATATTATCGTGAGATTGCAGCCAAATATTCATGTCTTTGGGCTACATTTCTAATTCTATTTCACTTTCTATTTTCACTAAATCTGCAGTTACTTTCTCCACTGAAGTCTTGAAACTCTTAAGGTCATCCATGAGGATAAGAATCAACTTCTTCCAAACGGCTGCAAATATTGATATTTGACCTCCTCCCATAAATCACAAATGTGATTACTTTCCTAGAATTCTGATTCCTTTCCAGAAGGTTTCCAATGTACTTTGCCCTGATCCATCAAAGGAACCACTCTATGTGTCAGCTAGAGCTATCCAAAATGTATTTGTCAAATGAAAACACTGGAAAGTGTATTTGTTAAATGAAAACACTGGAAAATTGCTCCTAATCCAAGGGATGCAGAATGGATGCTGTATTTGCAGGCATGGAAACAGCATTAATCTCATTGTACATGCCCATGAAAGCTACTGGATGACCAATTACATTGCCAAAAAGAAGTAGCATTTAAAAGGATTCTTCATTCTGAACAGTATGTTTCAATAATGGGGTTAAAATATTCAGTAAGTCATGTTGTAAAGAGATGTCCTGTCATCAAGGCTTTGTTTTTCCAATTATAGAGCATAGGTAAAATAGATTTAACTTAATTCTTAAGGGCCCTAGGATTTGCAGAAACGTAAATAAATATTGGTTTAATGTTAAAGTCACCAGGAGCATTAGCCCTTAACAAGAGTATCAAACTGTCCTTTGAAGCTTTGAAGCCAAACAGTGACTACTCTCTATCCATCAAATTCCTCCATGATATTTTCTTTCAATATAAGGCTGCTTAATCTTGTGCTTTTTATGCTATGGACATGGCTTCTTTCCTTAAATCTCATGAAACTTTTCTTCTAGCTTCAAACTTTTTCTTCAGCTTCCTCAACTCTCTCAGCCTTTATAGAATTGAAGAAAGTTATGGCCTTTCTATGGACTAAGCTTCATATTCAGGGAATGTTGTGGCTGCTTTGATCTTCTATCTAGAACATTAAAATGTTTTTATTTCAGCAATAAGACTGGTTTACTTTCTTATCATTCATGTGTTCACTGGAATAGCACTGTTAATGTCTATCAAGAATGTTTTCTTTGCATTCACAACTTGGTTAACTCTTTGGTATAAGATTTTGTTTGATCTCTGCTTTCAGTATGCATTCCTTATTAAGGTTAATCATTTCTAATTTTTTATTTAAATGAGAGACATGCATCTCTTATTTTCACTAGAACATGTAGTGTCCATTATAGGTTTATAAACTGGTCTACTTTAGGTTTTGTAATGTCTCAGGGAATAGTGAGGCTCCAGGACAGGGAGAGAGATGGGAACTGAATTGATGGTTGGTCGAGCAGTTAGAAAACATACAAAACTTTTCAGTTAAGTTTGCCAATTAACATGGGAGACTCTGAGTTTTGAGAACATACAGGAAAAGACTTAACCCATCAAAGAGAATGCTTTGTAACAAATATTGAATATTTTATTATAATTACTTTTGATTTGTTTTTAAAGTTCCCACACAATTTAATGGTTGAAAATATAATGAAAATATTTATTAGGCTCAGACCCAAAATCTCTTGAACTGAAATTATCTATTTGCTAGTAGTCTTTTCTAGCATTCATTTTCCAACCTGTAATTCAATGCCTGGTGTTGAAGAAAATGACAAATCAATGTATGATGAATTTGATTAATTGACTTGCTAAGCATATGAGTATATTCATAGGAAATTTAAGAACTATTTTATGTCGTAAACATGTAATTTACAAGATTCTACAAATTAATATATTTTTTAGAAATTTAAAATATACCATAATAATTTTTTACAAGAATACCATAATCTAGCTTGAAAGCACTCATATTACACAAGCATATTATTTAAGCTGCACATGGTTGGAAATCACCAGGCTGACAGAAGCTTAGAAGTCAGATATCAAAGTAAGTCAGGAGTTCATTCCAGAGGTTAAACTTATGCAAGTCTCCGCAGGGTTTCATTGACTACCAGAGTAAACATTGCCTCAAATAGCAGGGCTCCTGAGGGCTCTAGAGACATCTAGAATCTATAAGCAGGGCAGACAGCTCTGGATTTCACCACCCTGACAATAGAACTTACTTTGGAATTTATACTTCCAGTGTAACAGAGTTAGACTCATTTTCATGTTCCTTACACATGGCTCTTCTGCCCCATTTATTTGAACCTATAATTAGCCCTATACTTGATAAATATGTGTCCCAGAGACCTAAATCTTTGGCCCATCCATGTGCCAGTTGAGTCCTGAATTTTAGCAGAGTTGCAACACCTAATCTCCAGTTCATTGGACTCAACCAGGATAACTAAGAAAGAGATGATGATGGACAACACCTATCCCAAGGAATAGAGAGTGTCTGTAACTTCAAGCAAGATAGCTCCATCCATCTGCCCCATGAGATCTAAGCTCCTTCTCAATGAGAAGCAGAGTGGGCATCACCATCCCAAAATTCTCAAGATTGAGGAATGAACAAAGGACTAAAGTAGACATTATTATTCTACTATATACTTATTATTCTTGCAAAGGAATAACTTATCATTGGAATGAATGCAGTGGCTACCAGAGGTTCTGAGAGATGGGAGAGGGAAGAATAGATGTAATATGGGGGCATTTTCTGGGCATTGGAATTGTCCAGTAAGATGTTGCAATGATGAATACAGGCCATTATATATGGTCTCATAGCCTACACAATTGTGTGCGACAGAGTGTAAAGTATAATGCAAACTATAGTCCATGGTTAGTAGCAATGATTCAGTATGTATTCATGAATTGTAACAAATGTACCACACTAGTGAATGATGTTGTTAATGTGGGAAATATTGGAGGGGCAGCGATGGGGTTTATGGGAATCCTTTATATTTTTTATGTTACATTTATATAATCTAAACCTTCTTTAAAAAGAAAAAAAAGAAAAAAAATGTTTTGGGGTAGGTGGAGGTGGCAAAACCAAAAAATAGAGGCCAAAGTAAGCTGTGAGTGAACCAGTTCTTTATGAATTTTTGACTTGGTCAAACTCTTCCAATTCTATCTTTTTTCTTCTTTCTTCAAGCCTATCTATCTATTGATAGGGAGTATTTAGACACTTCTAGACTATTTTAGTATTCTTAAAAACATGAGAAAACCCTACGTTATCACAATATGTCCTAGATATTTAAAAACAATTATATTTATAAATAGGTTATTCTTTCCTATCAACTTTTCTAGAACATTTTGATTTTACTAAATGTCTTTTATACTATCTCTTTCATCTAAGTGTGTGAAAAATAATATTTTACTCTGTGTTTTGATATTTTTGTTAAATGGGCCATGTTGAGGGAGATCACTTCTATTTCTATAATTTGAAGTGTTTTTATCAAGAAACGATGCTGAATTTTGTCAGATACTTTTTCTGCATTGTTAGAGAGGATCAAGTGATTTTTCTCCCTCAATCTGTTAATGTGGTGTATAACAATAATTGCTTCTCTTATATTGAACCATCTTTGCATATGTGGGATAAAACCCACTTGATCCTGTTGTATAATTCATTTTGTATGTTGTTGGATTCAATTGGCAAATATTTTTTGAGGATTTTTTCATCTAAGTTCATTAGAGATGGGTTGGTAATGTTCTTTTCTTCTGGTATCTTTATGTGGCTTTGCTACTAGGGTGATGTTGGCTTCATAGAATGAGCCAGGTAATGTTCACGTCTCTTCAAATTTTTGGAAGAGTTTGGGTATATTGGTATTAGTTCTTTTTGAAATGATGTGTAGAATTCACCTGTGCAACAATCTGGTCCTGGTCCTTTATTTATTTGGAGTATTTGGAAGTTTTTGATGTGTGATTTAATCTTATTATTTATAATTGGACTGTAGATGTCTTCTATAATCTTTTTCATCAAAGTAATTTTTTTGGTATTTCTAGAAATATACCTATTTCATCTAAGTTCTCCTACATGCTGGCATGCAATTTTTCAGAGTATTGTCTTATTATCCTTTTTATTTTTGAGGGATCAGAAATGATGTCCCCTCTCTCATTTCTGATTTTATTTGCATCTTCTCTCTTTTTCACTTAGTCTAACTAAAGGTTTGTCAACCAGTGTTTGGTTTTGCTAATTTATTCTATTTTTTTCTCAAGTTCATTTAATTCTGCTCTAATCCTTGTTATTTATCTTCTTCTTCTTACTTTGGAATTAGTTTGCTGTCCTTTTTCTAGTTCCTCCAGATGTGCAGTTAGGGTTTTTAAGTTTAGCTCTTTCTTCTTCTTTTTAATGTAGGCATTGGGGGTTATAAATTTCCCTCTCTATACTGACTTAATTATATCTCATAAGTTTTGATATGTTGTGTTCTCATTTTCATTTGCCACAAAATATTTACTGATTTCTTTTGCAGTTTACTCCTTGACCTACTGATTGTTATAGCCTATTGTTTAAACTCCATATGTTTGTGAATTTTCTAGTTCTCTGCCCATAATTGATTTCCAGCTTCATTCCCTTGTGGTCAGAGGAAGTGCTTTATATAATTTCAATCTTTATAAATTCATTGAGACTTATTCTATGACCTAACATAGGTTCTATCCTGAAGAATGATCCATGATTGTTTGAGAAGAGGGTCTATCTTGCTGTTTGAAGATGCAATTTTATGTATGTGTCATTAGGTCTAGTTCCTTTAATATATTATTCATGATCTCTATTTCTTTATTCATCCTCTCTCTAGATGTTCTGTCTATTGCTGAAAGTGGTGCATTGAAGTGCCTGACTATTTACTGGAGAGGTGTCTATTTCTTCCTTTAGTTTTGACAGTGTTTGCTTCATGTATTTCAGGACATCTTTGTAAGTTGCATAAATATTTATGATTGATCTTTCTTCTTGTTTGATAGTCCCTTTTATTAGAATATAGAGTCCTTTCTTGCCTCTTACAGCAATTTTACATTTAAAGTCTATTTTGTTCAACATTAGTATAGCTATCCCAGGTCTTTTTTGGTTACCCTTTGTGTAGAAAATCATTTTCCAACCTTCACTTGAACCTATTTGTGTCCTTTGGTCTAATGTGAATCTATTGTGCATAGAATGCAGATCATATTTCTATCCATTCTGCTAATCTGTCTCTTAATTGTGACATTTAATTGATTAACATTCAATATCATTACTGTAAACTCAGTAATTACTTCAGCTATTTTAGCTTTAGGCTTATATATGTTATATCTTATTTTTGCTTTCCTTTTGAACCTTTTAGTTATACTTTATAATAATCTTCTTTTCTAAACTCTAAATCAAACCTCCCACTCCTGTCTTTTCCTTTCAAACTGCAGATCTCCCTTTAGTATTTTTTGAAGGGCAGGTTTCTTGTTGACCAATACTCTTAATTTCTGTCTATTTGTGAATGTTTTCATCTCTCCCTCACTTTTATAGGATACTTTTGTTGGATAAAGAATATTGGCTCTTATTTTCTTTCTCTTTCATCACCATAACTATGTCATACCACTGACTTTTTGCTTCCATCATTTCATATGATAAATCAGCAATTAATCTAATAGAGGATCCTTTATATGTGATGTATCTCTTTTCTCTTGCTGCTTTCAGGATTCTATCTTTATTTTGTCATTTGACAATCTGATTAGTAAGTTTCTTAGAATAGATCTGTTAGTATGTATTCTGTTTTCGGTAAGATGCCCTTTGTGAACATGTACATCCTCATAAAAACTCATAAAACTGGGAAAATTTCCCTCATAAAAACTGGAAAACCTGGAAAAATTTCCCTCATAAAAACTGGAAAAATTTCAACCATTATTTCTTCAAGCTCTTCTTCTACACTCTTGCCCTACTAGTCTCACTCTGTGATACCCATAAATTGCATGCTTGTGCTTTTCATGTCTTTATTCAATTCCCTGATTCTCTGATCATTTGTTTACCATGTTTTTCTAGATCTTTTCTCTCTGTGCATTTGCCTATATGCTATCTTCTAATTCACTGATTCTTTCCTCTTCCTGTTTGAATCTGCTGTTGTGTGATTCTGCTGTATTTTTAATTTCTTTTATTGTATCTTTCATTAACATAGGATTTCTTTTTTAATATATTTACAATTTATTCTGTATGCACACCAAGTTCTTCTTAATATCCTTTATTTTTTCCTTCATCTCCTTCTTTTGACGATTTCTGTGGTAATCTTTGATCAGCTCTTCAAAATTCTACATCTCCTGTAGCTTTTTAGGTTGTTATTTTGTGCTATACTTTCTATTAGTTAGTATGGCTCATAATTTTTTCTGATATCAAGCATCTGTTCATCTTGGTGAGTTTACTCTATTGGATATTTTCCTCTTGCCTAGGGTTTTATATTTATTTGTTTTTATGTTTAGGTTCTTCCTTGACACTTAGGTCTAATTACTCTAAATCTTTAAATTTGCCTGTCTTTAACTGAATAAAATAAAGGAAAAAAGATAAAAGAGTAAAAAAGGAAATGAAAAGGGGAAAAAAGAAGAAAAGGAAGAGAAAAAAGAAAGAAAAAAGATGGATGGAAGGAAGGAAGGAAGGAAGGAAAGAAAGAAGGAAGGAAGGAAGAAAATAACAGGTAATACTCTTAAGCAACTAGTGTCCAGCTAGAATTCCCCTTGTCAGCTGCACATGCCCACCTATTGCTCCATGGCCCTGGTGCTCCCTGAGTACCTGGAAAAGAAGAGACAGAGAAAAAAACCTGGACTTTCCTCTCAAGTCACTGATGTCTGCTTAGGTTCATTCATGCCAATCATCTGCATCCATCTATTGCTCTGTGGTGCCCTCACTCCATGGGTAACTGAAAGAGGAAAGAAAAAAATATAATAAAATACATTTTAAATATCCCTGGACTTCCATCTCAGGCCACAGGCATCCAGCTAGTCTCCTCCATGCTATCTGCCCACACTAGTCACCTTGTGGTCTTACCCTTCCCCTGGTGCCTAACTAGGCATAACCCCTCACTGGCTATCCACTCTGCCCCAGAGCCATAAGAGTTCCCCTATGCTTAATAAGCCCACCAGTCTTCCCACTGCTTCTGGAGGATGAGTGTAGCCTGCTTCCCCCTACTCCCTCATCTTGGCTCCAACTCATCTGTTTTTCAGCTGTCACTTGTAACACCTAAAAAATTAATTCCTAAAGTCAATGCTATCTTCCCCCAAAACAAAAGCTGACTTTTCTTTTTAGAATTTAAAACTAATTATAATATTTTTAAGGACATGTAGAGCATCTGGGTCAGCCCACACAAATTTATAAGAGAACGAATTTGAAAAATTACACTTCTTCATTTCAAGGCATTGTATAAACCAACAGTAATCAAATAATTTTGGTAATTTCATAAAGATGTGCAATTAAAACAGTCAAACCCTCTAAAGGGTTCACAATTTGATCTACATACACATGATCTACTAAATCTAAGCAAAGGACTGTAATTAATTCTTTGGGGAAATCATAGAGTTTTCAACAAATGTTGATGGAACAGCTGGGCATACATATACACAGCAAATTAACATTGACCTGTACCTCACACATTATATGTACATTGATTCAAAATTGATCATAGATTTCTAATTAAAATATAAAATATGAAGTATTTAGAATGAAACATAGAAGAAAACCATTAGGTCTTTGGATTACACAAAGAAATGTTAGAGTAAATACAAATGTATAATCCAGAAAAACAAATAGTATCATAAATGAATTTTATAAAGGTGAAAAATTTTGCTACAAGAATGAGATTGTAAATAGAAGGAAAAAATAAATTATGTCCTAGGAGAATATATTTGAAAATCATATATTCATCAAAAAACTACTATTTAGAATATATAAACATGTATTACATATGAAAAAGAAAAAAAATGGACAGCCCAATAAAATTGAACACAGCAAAAAATTTTGCAACCCAATTAAAAATGATCCAATGTTTTGAACAGATAATTCAACAAGGGTAAAATAAACTTATCAAATACTACATGATAAGATGCTAGACATCATTAGTCATATAAATGCAAATACCACTTGAATGTCTTCAATTAATGATTGACCACAGAAAGAGTTGGTGTGGGGATAGAACAACAGAAATTTTATACTTCCATTCCCCCAGTTAGGTTAATCTGTAAAATCCCTCTTTGGTTATGCTGTGGTAAAATAGGGCAGGAAATTGTTAATGAGAATGGACTGCTTTTGTTTTAGTTCAAAATTGTGAATTTTCTTCTCCACTACTGGAAACATAACCGTATTGTTCTCTGAAATTCAGAGTGGAAATCAGATTGGGTTTCTGTAGATAAGACTCAAGTAATG
>JAQZBX010002318.1:0-73196 GCA_029593785.1 Cabassous unicinctus | reverse complement strand
AATCAAGAAGAAGGACTAGATTTTTTCAAATGCCTTTTATGTATCTATTGAGATCATTCTGTGTTTTTTTTTCCTTCATTGTATTAATATTCTGTATTGCATTAATCGATTTTATTTTGAATCAATGTTGCATACAGTGATACATCCCACTTGATCATGGTGTATAATTCTTTTAATATGCTGCTGGAATTAGTTTGGTCATATTTTGTTGAGTACTTTTGCATCTATATTCATAAGAGGTATTGTTCTGTAGTTTTCATTTTTTGTGTGGTATCTTTCTTGCTTTGGTATGAGGATGATGTTGTCCTCATAGAATGATTTAGGGAGTATTCTTTCCTCTTCAATTTCTTAGAAGAATTTGAGCAGAATTGGAGTGAAGCCTTCTTGGAATGATTGGAAGAAGGCCCATATGGAGCTGTCTGGTACCTGGGCTTTTCAATTTTTGAGAATTTCTTGATTACTGATTATTCTCTTTATTAGTAATTGATGTGTTGAGATATTCTATTTCTTCTAGATTCAAAGTACATAGTTTGTGTGTTTTCAAGAATTTGTCCATTTCATCTAGATTATCTAATTTATTGGCAAACAGTTGTTCATACTATCCTTTTATTGCCTTTTTTTTTTTATATCCACAGGACAGGTAGTAATTTCCCCCATATCGTTTCTGATTTTAGTTATTTTTATCCACTCTCTTTTTTTCTTTGTCAGTTTAACTAAAGATTTGTCAACTTTATTGAAGCTTTCAAAGAACTAACTTTTGATTTTGGTGATTTTCTCTCTAAATTTTTATTTGTTTTCTATTTCATCTATCTGCACTCTAAACTTTATTTCCTTCCTTCTGCTTTCATTGGGTTTAGTTTGCTCTTCTTTTTCTAGTTCTGCGAGTTTTGAGGTTAAGTCTGTGATTTGAAGTCTTTCTTCTTTTTTATGTAACCGTTTAGGGCTATAAATTTTCTTCTCAGCCCTACCTTCACTGCATCCCATAAATTTTGATATGTTGTATTTTCATTTTCTTTTGCCTCAAGATATTTCTTAATTTCTCTTGTTATTTCCTCTTTAACTCATTGGTTATTTAAGAATATCTTCTTTAATTTTCACATATTTGTGAATCTTCCATTTCAACCTCTGTTATTGATTTCTAGGTACATTCCATTGTGGTCAGAGAAGACACATTGTATGATTTCAATATTTTTTAATCGATTGAGACTTGTTTTGTGATCTAACATATGTTTATTATTGCAATGCTCCATTGTACTTGAGAAGAATGTATATTTTGTTTTTGTTGGGTGAAGTATTCTCTATATGTCTTTTAGGTCTCATTGGTTTAGAGTACTGTGCAATCTTGTATTTCCTTATTGATCTTCTGACTAGATGATCTATCCATTATTGAGATTGGTGTGTTAAAGTCTGCTACTATTAATGTAGAACCATCAATTTCTTCCTTCAAGTCTGTCAGTATTTGCTTCATACATTTTGCAGTTCTGCTGTTAGGTGCATACATAGTTATAATTTTTACATCTTCCTATTGAATTGTCAGTATGTAATTATCATCTCTATCCCTTATAACTGTTTTTTATTTAATGTCTATTTTGTCTGATAATAATATAACCACCCCAGCTCTCTTTTGCTTACTACTTGCAATCCATGTTTTTTCCATTCTTTAGCCACCAACCTACTTGCATCTTTGACTTTAAGGTGGGTCTCTTGCAGACTGTATATATTTGGTTTATGCCTTTTTGTCCATTCTGCCAATCTCTACCTTTTGACTGGATAGTTTAATCCATTTACATTTAAAGTGACTACTGATAATACAGGTGTTTATCCTGCCATTTTTCTGTTTAGCCTTTGTAAGTCTGTACCTTTTTGTCCTTCACTTCCCTGAAAGCCTACCCTTATATTTATTAGCCTTTTTGTATTATACAGTATTGAGTGTCTTCTCATTTCTATCAAGATATATTTTTCATCTGTTTTCCTGGTGGTTACCATAGGTTTACAATTTAACATCCTAAATTTATTTGGATTGATATCAACTTAACTTCAATAGCATGCATATTATACTTGGACTATAACCCTCTATCACCCCACCATTTTTTTTTTTTGGTCCTGTTAGCACTTAAATCTTTGAACATTGTATGTAAAAATACCTAGTTTTATCATTTTAAAAAATTCATATGTACTTTAGCACCTATAGGAAGTAAGAAGTGGAGTTACATACCAAACAATACAATACAATCATACTAACATTTATAATTACCCAAATAGTTACCTTTACTGTAGATCTTTATTTCTTTATGCACTTGAGAAGAAAGTGTATTTTGTTTTTGTTTCACCTGAAGATCTTCCTTGAGCATTGCTTGTAGGGCTAGTCTAGTGGTAATGGACTCCCTCAGCTTTTGGTTATCTGAGAATGTCTTATTCTCCCCCTCATTTTTGAAAGAGAGTATTGCTGAATATAAAATTCTTGGCAGGCAGTGGTTTTCCTCCAGCACTTTAAGTATTTTGACCCATTGTCTTATTGCATCCATAGTTTCTGATGAGAAATTGACAATCTAATTTGGATTCTCTTGTATGTAACAAGTTGCTTTTCTCTTACAGCTTTCCTTGTCTTTTGCATTTGATAGTGTAATCAATATATGATGGGTCCATTTTTCTTCTTGTTTATCCTGTTTTGTTTTCTTTGAGCTTCATGGATGTGTATATTCACATCTTTTGCTAAGTTTGGGGAGTTCTCTGGTGTTATTTCTTTGACTTTTCCTTCTGCCCTTTCTTTCTTTTTTCTCCTTCTGGGACTCCCATAACATGAATATTCATGCACTTGATGGTGTTCTATAACTGTTGTAGGCTATTTTCATTTTTCATATTTTTTGCTTCTTGCTGCTGGTAAACTTGACTCATTTCAAGAATCTTGTCTTCAAGGTCACTGATTCATTCTTCTGCCAGATCCATTGTGCTTCTGAAACTCTCCTGGGCATTTTTTTATATCTGTTATTGTGCTCTTCAACTCCAGTAATTCTGTTTGGTTCCTTTTTAAAATTTCTATTTTTTACTTGGACTCTCATTATTCATTCATTGTTTTCCTGATATTCTGTAATTCTTTCTCTGTACTTTCCTTCATCTACTTAAGCACTTTAAGATCATTTTTCAAAGGCTTTGTTTGGTATTTCCACATTCTCATCATCTTCTTTGGTGTTTTCTGTATTTTTTTACTTTTCCTTTGGATAAGCTATCATTTCCTGTGTCTTTGTCTTGTACTCTTTTCTTGCACACTGTACATTTTAGTATTTAAAATGTTAACTCTGGGATTTTTTTCCTGGGATGTCTGTTTCCTGGTTTTGTAACCAGCTAGTGATAAGACAGAATTTCTTGAGCCTCAGCTCTCCTATCAGGTCTGTCCAAGGTGAATGCACTATGCAGGGTTTTCCCTGTCTTACTGGACCTCTGTCTTGTCCTGGGTTTTTGCTTGTTAGTTGTTTTGGAGTTCCCCTATTTACAGAAGTTTGGTTTTCCCTTCTGTTTCTCAGGGAACAAACCTCCCTTTCCAGGTATCTGAAGCCAGCAGGCTTTTGTCCCTTATTGTCCGCCTCTATATTTTTTTACTCTCCTTTCATTATCTCAGACTACTTTTGCTTGGAGGGCAAATTCTCGATGGCAGGTCACCCCAGGAAGGACGTTCCCAAGTACTTCTTTTCTAGCTAAAACATGCCAGGGCCCAAAAAGGGGATGCAGACTGGCTCCAAAAGCTCCCTTTGGAGAAGGTGAGGAAGAGTGCCAGAAATTTCTTTGATGGATCCGCAAATCTGAGCTTTCCTGGCCTGATCAGCAAATGCAGCCCTTCACTGAACTTTCCTCTCCCGCCCTGAGGAAGTCCTGCATCTTTAAATCTCCATCACTTCTGCTTCTGTCCAAGGAGGGTTGAAACAATGGCTGCCCTCAGTTCCATGTATCCAGTGATCCAAAGTAGCCCATCAAAAGCTATGATCAGTGATCAGTCATGCACACACCTGTTCTTGGGGGAGAAGATTTTTATGTCTCTGTCACAGCCACTAGCCAGGGACTGGACACCGTGGCAGCCTGCCACAAGGGTGGGGAATGGCTGACAGCTGCTGCCATGTGTAGAGAGAAATTTATTCTTACTAGGCAGTGGAATATGCTATACAAAGATGGGTCCCCTAGTGTTTTAATAGACTAAAGATAAGTCTCTTTTTAAAAGGGATGATTTAAGCATGGGTGGAAAATATCATTTAACACAGTTGAGAACATTTTATTATTTTTTAATAAGATGATCATTTGTAAAGTTTAGATTGTTTTTAAGTTCCCGTGGTCATGACTTCATTATATAGTTCACATACTTCATTCCTGACCTCTTATCAGGAGTATAGCAGTTTTTCAGTAAAATCACAAAAATTCATAAGTCTTTTTTCCCTGGATTTTTTTTTCATCAATAAATTTTCAATTCTCACACTGCTGGCACATACAATGAGCAGATTTTAAATGACAAAAATTACAAAAATATATGTATTTTAACAGAAACAGAATAAGTGAACACAAAATAGTTTATCAGAATATGTTTTTCCCTTAAAATCAAGTGATGACTATGAAAAATATTATGATTGAGTAGCTTATTATTTAAATAAATATTTGCTGCTGTTTCCTAACACTCTGGAAAATGCAGAATTACCATAGGAATTTGTTCCAAAACATCCAAAGGCATGGAAACTTTTTACAACAAAACCTGGAGCTTCCAAAATAGGACTGCCACTATGAAGTTAGCCCTGTGCTCCATCTCACATAGAAACTGGGCTTTGCCTCTGCCAACAATGCTTTTCCAGTATGAAATGTTCTTTTTCCTGTCCATTCAAATTCTTTCAATTGTTCAAGGTACATTTGAATTTTCTTCTTCTTTATAAAGGATTTATCCTTCTTTCCAAAGAAGATATTTCCTTTCTCAATATTTATAACTGTTACTATTTTTGGCACTTATTTATGACCACAATTTCAATAGTCACAAGCAAAAGCAATCATCATTCAACATACCTTACAGAGTCTCTTGGGCTTGAGTCTTTAAATGTATTTGAATAATCAGATTAAAAAACAAATAATCTGTGACATTAATAGTTCTAAATTTATCTGGAGAATTGGAAGCTTAGTTATTCAGATTCAGAAACTATGACAGATACAGCAATAGGGGTCAAATATTATATCTTGAGAATATGCATTATTTATTTATTATTTAGTCTGGTCATTTGGTTTTGTCTTCTTTTTCTAGTGCAAATACCTTTTAATAATAGATAATCTAAATCATATATTGATTTACAGGTATATTATATATGAAACACTTAATTGTTGCAACCATTGTCTTATGAAGTATTATTTCCATTTTGTTGATATTTAAAAGTGAAGGAGCTATCACAACACAAAACCTCAGTAGTGCTTCATTTAGCAGAGAAAAGGGGTGAATTCTAAATAGGAATGAGTGAGGCATAGCTGAGTAGTGAGGGAGTAGAAAAATGTGGAACTCTTTTTCTAGATAGTTTTTCTGTGAAAGAAAGGAGAGCTATGAGGCAAGTGTGTAAAAGAATTACCACAGTGAAAATAAAACTGAAGAAAAATAGCGGCACCAAATCTCTTTACCCGCTGAATGCAAGATGCAGAGAAAGACATTATAGTACTTTGTTATGCCTCAAAAGAGTTATCTGAAACAAAACTTCATTCTAGAAATTAGTGTGTACCTTTTCAGTGTGCCAGACATTCTTTTCGTCCTGAGGATAGAATTTGGAATAAGTTACTGTCCCTGCCCTCAAGAAGTTCACGGTCTGAGCTAGAGCAAGTACCCAGACAATTACCAGGACCCCGTGATGTCCTGGATGGTAGAGTAAGCACTGGGTGCCTGGCAGCACAGAGGAGGTTCCCAAACCAGCCTTGTGTGTGAGCAGAAGTTTTTTAAAGAAGATGAAGTGAGTTGAGTAGGAGTTAGCCAAACAGAGAGATGAAGTCACATTTTCTTCCCAATCATTTGATGGAAGTCATTTTGGTGATTATTTCATGGCAGGTTGAAATCACTTATGTTCTCCCAGGTTCCTAAATTAAGTGCTCTATTGCTAATTGGAACCAAATCAAAACCAAACCAAACAAAAAGGCAAACATTGTTTTCTGATTATTTTCTCATATCCTACTGACCATTAATAATCACTCCTACTTTCTTTTCTCTTTGTTGCATTTTACTTGTTTCTACAATTTTCTGCCAGTCAGATTTGTGGTTTTTTTTTCCCTCATAGTAACATTTCTCTCCTTTTTTATACATAGTACTTAACTTCTGAATTGGAGAATACCCTGAGTTAACTTAAGTACTAGTCACTGTAATCCTGCATATAACAATGATAAGTTTAACTTTAAAAAAAAATGTAAACGGTTTTGATTTATTTAACATCAAAAGCAAAGTCAACAGAGTCTAAACCAGAATAAATGAACCATAAATGATATATGTTCAAGATTCTTTTTAAGGATTGTATTTAAATCTTTTTAAAGATTCTTTTTAAAAATTCCTTTAAAGATTATAGAAGTTTGAGATTCAGCATGGTGGAATAGGGAGCAGGCTGCACTCCTCCTCCAGAAACTGTGGGAAGTAGGCAGGTTTACCTGACAGAAGGGAAGCTGAAGGACTGTGGGGGTAATCAGAGAGGGCAGCTAGAGAGGGGGGACTCAGTTGGCCAAGGGAGAGGGAAGCTATGGGAGATAGGGCAGGCAAGCCAGTGCACAGCTGGCTCAGAGTGAGAGGGAGGTTAAGGAAGTGATTTGGCTGTAAGACCAGTCAGTCAGCTCCAAGAGTGAGGAAAGCCACCAGGGGTGCATCCTGGTGCCCAGAAGGCTCTCAAAGTGGGGGAGCCACTGGGCAAATAGGTGTGGGTACTGGCACCCAGCCAGCCCAGGGAAAGAAAGGAGTAGGGGGGAAGGGGAGATAGAACATGCAGACCAGATTTCAGCCAGTTCCTGGGAAAAGGAGAGATACCAGCAGATGTTGAAGTTGCTCCAGGGAGAGGAGAGGGGGCAGCTGATCAGGCAGGCTGTCACACTCACCTGCCCTGGGAGAGAGAGGAACAGGATCAGTGAGGAAGTGGTCTGACAGGCAACCCAGGAGAGGCAGTTGGGCAAGCTGTCAGATGCCCAACCAACACAAGGGAAAGGGGAAACATGAGAGGGAGGCTTCTAGACATCAGACAACAAACTGGCTTATGGGAGAGGCCACCCATGAGCTGTCTGTTGTCCCACTGGCCTAGAAGAGAAGAGATCCAGAGAGCAATCTAGTGGGTTGTCAGTCCCCAGCTGGGGGAGGAAGAGCTGAGGGCCAAGCAGCCTTGCGACAAGGAACTAAAACTGAGATTTTTTTTTCAGTTTTTTAATTTAATTTAATTTAATTTAATTTTTAGTCTTTATTTTTTTCTCTACATGCAGATACCTTCCCTGTGGAAGGCAGGTTGCAGAGTGATTCACCGGTGAGCGCTGGCAACCTGAGATGGTTGCTAGTGATGTGAGAGGGAGACCTGTTTTTCTGTTTTGTTTTGTTTTTTCCTTTGTGGCTTTCCCCCACTTTTTCCTCCTTATTTTCTTTATTGCTTTTCTTCTTTTAATTTTTCCCTCTCCCTTTTCTTTGCTTTCATTCAACCTTCTCTTGTTTGGGCTTCCTTTTCTTTCTTCTTATCTCATCTTTCCAGTTTTTATTTTATTTTATTTTTTCCTGTTTCTTTTTTCTACCATTTAAAAAAATTCTTATTCCTTTTTTAAAATGATTTTTCAATCATTACTTATTATTTCCTGGTTCTTTAGTGGTTTATTTTCCATCTTTTTTATTATTCTAATTCCATTATTTCTTTCCTTTTTTATGGACTTAATATTTTTTGGGGGAAAACATCGACAACCACAAGGATATAGAATAAGTGAAATCAAGTGTCAAAGAGGACCTTAACACAAAACAAAATGAAATAAAACCCTAGACTAGGAGGAAAAGCTAATCAACTGAATAAGCCCATCAAAATAAACAGATGCTTAGACACCAGCAAAAAATTATGAGCCATACTAAGAAACAGGAAGACATGGCCCAGTCTAATGAACAAACTAAAAAGCAGTAGGAGATTCAGAACATGTAACAACTAATCAAGGATGTACAAACAAATATCATGAATCAACTTAATGAAGTAAAGCTAGAGATAAAGGATATTAAGAAGACACTGGGGACCATACAGAAGAAATCAGAAACATACATAAAAAGATAACAGATCTGATTGTGATGAAAGGCACAAAGGAAGAAATTAAAAAATATTGTGGAAACACGTAAGAACAGATTTGAACAGGCAGAGGAAAGAATTAGTGACATTGAAGATACAAGTCAAAGGTTAAAAGTTGCAAGTGAAAGGTTGGAAAATGAATTTACATGCAAATAATAAACAAAAAGGGGTGGGAGTAGCTATACTAGTGTTGGACAAAATAGACTTTAAATGCATATTATTGTAAGAGACAAAGAAAAACAGTATATATTAATAAAAAGGGTAATCAATCAAGAAGAAAGAACAATCATAAATATTTATGCACCTAACCAGGGTGCTCCTAACCAGGGTGCTCAAAAATACATGAGGCAAAAAATGGCAAAACTAAGGGGGAAAATAGATGCCTTTATAATCATAGTGGGGGGATTTAATATACCATTATCAACATTAGACAGAATATCTCAACAGAGGGTCAATAAAGAAACAGAGTATTTTAGAAGAACTAGCTCTAATAGACATATACAGAAAATTACACCCAAATACAGGAGGATATACATTCTTCTCAAGTACACATAGATCATTCTCAAGGATACAGCACATCTAGGTCGCAGAACAAGTCTCAACAAATTTAGAAAGATTGAAATTATACGAAGTAATTTATTTGATCACAATGAAATGATCTGGAAATTAATAAGGGACAGAGAACTAGAATAAGCACAAATATATGGAAGTTAAACAACACAGTCTTTACTACCTCAAAATGAATGAAAATGAGAACACAAAATATCAAAACAGCTAATGCAGTGCTGAGAGAGAAATTTCTAGTCATAAATGCCTTTGTTACAAAAGAAGAAAAGGCTAAAATCAAAGACCTAACTGCACACATGGAGGAACTAGAAAAAAGACTAACAAACTATTTCAAAACAAGCAGAAAGAAGGAAATAACAAAGATTAGAGCAGAACTAAATGAAATTGAGTATAAAAAACACTAGAAAATTTTAACAAAACCAAAAGCTGGTTCTTTGAGAAGAATTAATAAAATTGACAAACCCTTCACTAGACTAATAAAGAAAAAGAAGATGCAAATAAATAAAATAAAAAATGAGAGAGGTTGCATCATCGCGGATCCCACAGAAAAAACAAAATATATAACAGGATACTTTGAAAAATTGTATGCCAACAATATGGATAAGTTTGATGATATGGACAAATTTCTAGAAACACAAGCAAACTACATTGACAAAAGAATAAATGATTAACTGAACAGACCAATCATAAGAAACATTATTGAATTAGTCATCAAAAACCTAAGAAAGAAAAGCCTGGAACCAGATGGCTTCACGGGTGAATTCTACCAATCATTCCAAAAGAACTAACACCAATCCTGCTTTACGTCTTCCAAAAAATAGAAGTAGAAGGAACATTACCTAACTCATTCTATGATGCCAACGTCATTTTCACAAGATGAAGTCACATGAAGACTTCACAAGAAAAGAAAAGAACAGACTAATCTCTCTCATGAACTAAAATCTCCAACAAAATACTTCTAATCATATTCAACAGCATAGTGAATGAATTATACACCATGACCAAGTGGGTTTTATCCCTAGTATGCAAGGATGGTTCAACATTAGAAAATCAGTCAATGTAATACCCCAGATTAGGAGATCAAAAGAAAAAAATATCATATGAGAATTTCTATTGATGCAGAAAAATCATTTGACAAGATACAGTATCCTTTCTTGACAAAAACACTTTGAATGATAGAAATAGAACATGATTCTATCATTTTTGAATGGTAGAAATAGAACATCTTCAACACGATAAATGGTACATATGAAAAATCCATAGCTAACGTCATATTCAATGGTGAAATGTGCAAGGCTTTCCCCCTAAGATCTTGAACAAGACAAAGATGCCCATTGTTACTGTTCTTATTTAACATTGTATTAGAAGTGCTTTGGCAAGGAAAAGAAATAAAAGGAATCCAAATTGGAAAGGAAGAAGTAACAATTTCACCATTTGCAGATGACATGATCCTATATGTAGAAAACCCATAAAAATCTACAACAAGACTTGGAGAGCTGTGGGAAATGGATGTGGCTCAAGTGATTGGGCTCCCATCTACCATATAGGAAGTCCAGGGTTTGATTCCTGGGGCATGCTGGTGAAAGGCAAGCTGGTCCATGTGGCGAGCTGGACTGAGTGGAGAGCTGGCCCACATGGAGAGCTGGCTCATGTGGAATGCTGGCCCATGCAGGAGTACTGGCCTGCCAGGAGTGCTGGTCCATGCAGGAGTGCTGGCCTGTGTGGAGTGCTGGTGCAGCAAGATGATGCAACAAAAAGAGACACAGAGGAGAGACAATAAGAGATGCAGCAGACCAGGGAGCTGAGGTGGTGCAAGAGATTGAGCACCTCTCTCCCACTCCGGAAGATTCCAGGATCGATTCCCAGTCCCACCTAAAGAAGACAGGCAGAAACAGAAGAACACACAGAGAGCAGAGAGTGAGGGCAAAAGCAATGGGGTGAGGAAGGGGAGAAATAAATGAAAAATAAATAAATAAAATATATAGTAATTAAAAAAAAAACTTGTAGAGCTGATAAATGAGTTTAGTAAAGTGACAGGATATATGATCAACATCAAAAATCAGAAGCATTTCTGTACACTAATAATGCATAATCTGAGGAGGAAATAGAAAAACTCCATTTACAATAGCAACTAAAGAATCATATATCTAGGACTATCTTAACTAAGGATGTAAAGAACTACACAGAAAACTGCACAACATTGTTAAAGGAACTCAAAGATCTAAATAAATGGAAGAATATTCCATGTTCATAGATTGGAAGACTAAATACTATTAAGATGTCTATCCTACTCAAATAGGTTTACAGTTTTAATGCAATCTCAATAAAAATTACAACAGTATTTTTTACTGAATTGTAAAAGCCAATTATGAAATTTATTAGGAAGGGCAGGGGGCTCCAAATAGCCAAAGATACATTGAAAAAGAAAAACAAAATTGGAGGACTCATGCTACCTGACTTTAAAGCATACTACAAAGCTACAGTGGTCAAAACTGCATGATATTGTCACAAGGATAGGCATAATGACCAATGGAGTTGAATTGAGAGTTCTGATATAGATCCACCCATTTACGGATAACTGATGTTCAACAAGGCCACCAAGTCCATTCAAATGGACCTGAATAGCCTCTTCAACAAATGGTGCTGGGTGAACTGTATATCCATATCCAAAAGAAAGAGAGGGTCACCAGCTCACACCCTATATAAAAATTAACTCAATATGGAAGAAAAACCAAAATATAAGAGCCAAGTCCATAAAGCTCCTAGAAGATAATAAAGGGAACCATCTCTATAAGGTCTTGCAGTATGAAATGGTTTCATCTTTATACTCAAAGCACAAGCAATGAAAAAAAAAATAGATAAATTGGACCTCCTCAAAATTTAAACCTTTTTTACTTCAAAGAATTTTGCCCAGAAAGTGAAAAGGCAGCCTAATGAATGGTAGAAAATATTTGGGAACCACTTATCTGATAAGGGTCAAATATCCAGCATATATAAAGAAATACAACCTCTTGGAAATAAAAAGATAAACAACCTCTTTAAAACTGGGCAAGAAGTTTGAATAGACACTTTTTCAACTAAGAAATACAAATGGCTAAAAAACACATAAAAAGATGCTCAACATCACTAGCTGTTAGGGAAATGCAAATCAAAACTAAAATGAGATACCATCTTACACCTTTTAGACTGGCTGCTATTAAAAAACAGAAGATGAGTTTTGGATAGGATATGGAGGAATGGGAATACTCATCCACTGCCGGTGGGAAGGTAGAATGGAGCAGCCATTGTGGAGGGTGGTTTGGCATTTCCTCAGGAAGCTAACTATAGAATTGCCATATAATCCAGCAATCCCACTACTAAGTATACACCCAGAAGAAATGAAAGCAGGGACACATGTTTATGCACACCAATATTCATAGCAGCATTATTCACTACTGCCAAAAGTTGGAAGCAACCCAAGTGTCCATCAACAGATGAATGGATAAACAAAATGTGGTATATACCTACAATGGAATATTACTCCGCTGTAAGAAGGAATGAAGTATTGACACACGTGATAACGTGGATGGATCTTGAAGCTTATGTTGACTGAAGTTAGCAGTCACTAAAGAACAAATATTGCATGACCTCACTGATAGGACCTAAGGACATTGAGCAGACTCACAGAGATGGACACTGGAAGGTAGGTTATCAGGAGACAGAAAGGTCTTATAGAGTGGTTAGCTGATGCTCAATCTGTGCAGAACCTATGATAAGGTGGAGGGGGTGGTCTGACAGTAGATAGAGTTGATGGTAGTGCAGTGTTGTGAATGGAGTTGTTGCTGGACTGTGAGGTTGAGCAGTGTTGGGAGGGTGGTTGGACTATCCATGCAACTGGTGGGAGTCCTGGAGGAAGGAACAGGTGAACTCTGGGGAGTGGAGGTCTGTGGTTGAAAATACAATTGTGGAAATGTTCTTTTTGCAAAAATGGCAGGGGAGAGTCACTGGTGCAGGGTGTCATTGGTGGGGATATGAGTAGGAAAGGGTGCACCTGGGCATGCTGCTATGGAATATGAATGTGTTCATCTTGCCATAGGGTGTTATCTCAGTGGGTGGAGACCCACACACTAAACAAGAAAATATTAAACTGCCATCCTTGTTGAAGTAAGATAGTTGCCGATCTCTGCAAGGGTTCAGCCTTCCAATCTCTCAGCTGCAGGCTGGCATAGGGCTTGTTTCTTTCTGTCATCTCTCCCCAGGACTCCAGGAACAAAGTTCTTTCCTCTATCATGTCTATGGAGCTCTCTTTCTGCCTGTGTGAGTGCCCATTTGTTTTAGCCCACCAAGGGGCTCAATCCTGAGTCACGCCCTACACATACGGACAAATCAAAGCCCTAATCTTAACAGGTAATTTAATCAAGAAATACCAGCTGAATCTAATGGATTCAAAGGGTATTATAACCAGAGGAACAGACAAATTTACAAACATAGTCCTCTTTTTGGGGGTCCATGATTTATCTCAAAGTGCCACAGGTGTGGTCTGTCCTGGGGCATGATTCTCTTCTGGTTCTGGACCTGTGAAACTTAGAACAAGTTATATGCCTATGAATGACCCATTGGAGAAATTATATTCTGGTTTGTGTATTTATTTCCATGTGAGAGTCTGTTTTATCCCCACCAAGGAGGTGGGGACTCAACCCTGCATGCCCTAATGACATCGTCAAATAAAAGCCCTAATCTTGATTTAATTAAGTAAAAGTGAAATTTCTGAATATAATATAATCCAATACACCCAGAGGAACAGACCAGTTTAGAAACACAAACCAATATCTATTTTTGGAACTCATAAACTATATCAAAGTGCTACACTCCACCCTTTGATTTACAAAAAGACATTGCAATATTCAAAAAACCTTAAATCAGTAACAATGCTAAGTACAAAATCATATCACAATCAGTGTAAAGAAATACAGTTTGTCTTGGGGCAAAGTCCTGTCTGGCTGTAGACCTCTGAAACTTACAAAACAATTTATCTGCTTCCAATATACAAAGGGACAGACATAGGATAAACATTTGCATTATCATAAGCAGGATTCAGGAGGGAAACATAAGTCATGAATTTTCCCCTACAGTTCTGAAAACCTGCAGGGCATACTCCATTAGATTTCAAAGTCTGAGAGTCATTCTTCAGATGATGGTTTCTTCTCCTTGGGGCCTCATGGGGGTCCACCCTTTCCACAGACTTGCCCAATGGCCATTTTCTTGGTTCCACACTCATCAAGCATCTGGGTGGTAACCGAGTTCAAGATGTCACCTTCCAAGAACATTGGGTGATGGCCACACCTTCCCTAATCTCTGGGGTACAGTCTCACCCCCTTAGTAAAGTGAGGTGGGAGCAACATTCTCCCTAATCTCTGGTGTACAGATCCAACCCTCTCAGAACAGTGAGTTGGTGCCCTGACCTTCCCTAATCTCTGGGGAAGAAGCCCACCCTTCTCAGAGCATGGGATGTCAACCTCACTTTCCCTGACCTATGGGGAAAAGATCCATCCTTCTCAGAGCTCTCTTTCCCTTCCTCTGTGTATCTTCTTCTGTGTCTCTTCTTGAGTGAGTGTCTGTTTATATAGCCTACCAAGGGGGTGGGGACTCAACCCTGGGTCGTGCCCTACTGATGTGATAGAATCAAAGCCCTAATCTTAAACTAATCATAACTGTAAAACCTTTGAATTTAATACAGTTAAAGGGTATCATGCCCAGAGGAACAGACCATTTTACAAACATAATCCATATCTTTTCTTGGAATTCATAAATAATATCAAACTGCTACACCCAGTAATCCAGTCTAGCAATAAAAAAGAATGATGAAAAATTCAAATATGGTCCCCAAGTGCTAAACCAAATTAACTGGTTTTATAACAAGTTATTAACAAGTAGTACAACCAGCTTAGCATTTTCTTCATGTAGTTTTGTTACTATTATTTTCTTTACATAGTTCTTAGTACAATTAATTTTAATTTTGGTGTAAAATCTAGCTCAGAAAGACAGGGATTTACTGATAATTTGAGCCAAGTTACAAGACATTTTTGCAATGAGGACAATCCAATTATAATTAAATTGATTTCTTCTAAATTTTATCATTATTCTCTTTTGAAAGTTTGCCAAGAGTCTTCGATATGTCTGCAGGCTTATTATTATAGCTAGTTTGATAATTATTGCTAGTAAAATATAATCTTAAACCATAAACTAATTTCTTCAACCAAATTTGACCTTCATTAGTCCTTAAGCATATTATATATTCATGCCATTCCTTTTTCATAGATTACTCTCTTTACATCTCATTTCTGCCTATTTAATAAACATCTTACAAGGTCCAGCACAAGTACCAAGCTTTCTTGATAGCTTCCCTACCACCACATTCCCTAAAACTTGGTTGTTTGTGTTTTTCTTTTGTAACTTGAACCTTTGCAATATTTTCAGTGGTAGACTATTAAGTTTCATAAACTACAACTATATTGTGCCTAGCACAAAAATTTGTGCATAGATTTGGTAAATAAATTTTGTTGAATTACTTAATGTATATGTTAAACTCCTATTTGTTGCTTGACTTGCCTCAATACATATCTGTGTTGTTAGGAAGATAAAATTTTATAGAGGAAGAAATACTTTACAAGCTGCTCTCTGAATCTGAGGGCAAACTACTTGAGGCAATTTCTAGAGATCTGGGCCATAATCATTTTACACTTGGGAAAATTTATGATTACTTTTAGTCACAAAAGGAAGAATAGTATACAATGTGTGGCATAACTATTTGAAAAACTATGCAGGAATAATCACACTAATAAAAGTTTAGTCCTTGAAGGACATCACATTCTTCAAAGAAAAGGATCTTTCTGTCCTCGAAAAACATACCAAAAGCAAAAACCTGAAATTCTATGCCAAAATGGTTTTCTTAGGCTTTGTGATAAACCAAGGAAACATTTTATTTCTGAGTATAATAAAGTCTAAAATTTCCAATTTTTGACACAACATGCCATAATTTATTCAACTAGCAAGTTTGAGTTGGTGTCAAACTATAAAAATGAAAAGTAAAATGGTATGTTATGAAAATAATCAATTTAAATGAGATATTTTTGGCAGTGCCCTGCTTTTGGACTTTGTTTGGCAAGCTCTTCAGAATAACACTTATTTGCATTTCAGAAAAGCTGAACACTGACATTTTGGTTTTTATTTTATTAGAATGAAAACTAGAACCTGAACGTCATAGAATTCTTTTGTAAAACAGAAATATCTGAGCAAAGTGTGACATTTTTAAAAAGTTTGCTACTTAGAAATTCAGATATTTTATGTCTGTTTCTGTAACATTTTCACTTGTGTTTATTTAAAGCCAGGGTTCTTAACAACGGTTCCATAAGCTTGAATTGAAACTCAGAAAAGCATTATTCTTTTGGGGATGTGTTAGTGTGAGTGTGATATATTTATTAAATAATACACAGTATAGAGTGGACTTAGTAAGGGGTCTGTGGTTTTCACCTGACTGGCAAAGGGGTCCATGGAACAAAAAAGGTTAAGAACCTCTGATTTAAAGAATGATCCTCTTTGAAAACTCCCCCTTAAAAATTGCATTTCTTATAGCTAATGTTCTTGTAATGAATACTTCTAAATATATTATAATGATAAATATTTTTGTTCTCTTTAACCTTATATTTATTTGATGAAAGTTGAAATTATGCTAAGATAAAAAAAATAAAATATCATCTTATAGCCTTCAAAAATAGACTATGACCTATTTTTGTACCAGTAAGCAACAGGAAATCTAATATATTCCTATAGAAGTTAAAATAGGTACAACTACTTTGGAAACCTGGAAGTTTCTAATAAAGCTAAACATACTCACACCCAACCTATGATCCATCATTTCCTCTCCTGAGAAAGTCTTGGACCCAAACCACACAGGTCCCCAAAATGCATAATACTATATTAACAGAAAGATATGGCAAAGATGTTCATATCAGCATTATCCAAAACCTGAAAAAATACCCAATATCCATCAATAGGAGAATAGATAAATAAATTATGATGTATTGGTATAATGGAATACCATACAGTGATGAGAATGGACAAGCTATTGCTAAATGCAACAATATAGATAATTCACATAAACATCTTGTTCATCAAAAGAAAGCAGACACAGAGGATTATTTATGAAAAGCTCAAAATCAGGAAAAACATTTATTGTTGTTTAAGTCAGGATAGTGATTACCTTTGGGCAATGTGGTGCCTGGGAAAGGATATGTTGGTGGGAGAAAGCAGAATGAGTGCTTCTATGATACTTAAAATTCTATTTCTTGATCCATGGTCTCTTTGCATAAGTGTGTTCCCTTTCTGAAAATTTATCCGGATGAAAACTTATTTGTGCACTTTAATGTATATACATTATATTTTAATAAGTATTTTTTAAAAATTTTAAATCTATGGAAAAATTGTACCAGTAAATTATTTAATTATAAATCTCTATAGCTTCTGGTTGTTGTTCTTGCCTCCAGATTGCCCTGAAAAGACCCTTTCAAATTAATAATATATTTAAGTATGAATGCTAAATAATGTTTTGTTTTTAGTTTTCCCTTTACATGATTCCTTTTTGCTCAATACGTCATGAATAGACTTAATGGATAAAGAACAATATCCGTAAAGGCATTTATTTTACAAAACATTTCCAGAAGAGGGAGCTTCCTTTTTTTGCTGTAGGAAATTCTTCTTCAAGGCTTTTATTTTTCACATATAATTAAAATTCTTCATAAATTGATGAGTTACTCTAAATGTAATATGATAGAGCAAATGTTTATTCTATTTATGAAAGGAGAAAACAGCTTGATGAAGGAATATAAGTATTGTGTAAACTTCTACATTAAGTATGTCTTTTTCAAGGGATAACATGTTTGCTTTATTCATAAAAGGAATTTCTAATTAAAATTATTTAATATTAATGAAGAGAAATCCTTATAATCCCAACAGTGTATTTGAAATAACTCTTCGTGAATTTTAATAAAACTGACAAAAATCATGGGATCAACTGATGAAGATAATATGTGATAGCAAAAGTTATGGTGAATTGCAACTGTACAAATTTGACTTTATTGGCCAAAATGTTTTTGTTAGTGAACTAAAAATTCCCAAATGTAAGTATCTATCAACTAAATTATTTTAATTTCTTTGAAAAACAAGACTTGTTTGATTTCCAGTATATTTTAATTTACATATATATATTATTACTTAAGATACTAAGAAATAAATTACAGTAAAATTATTTCCATAAGGCTTTCATAAATGCAAAAAGCACTATATACTTTGTCTTGACCACTGCATAAAAACTCGTGACAATTATAAAATTACAAAAAGTTTACTAAATCAAATTAAAATATTTTTAAATGAAAATACTCTTGTATATAACCTCTTCAAAAATCAATTTCAGAAATATAATAAAATTTCCAAGTAGTTCTTGTTAAATATTGGCATATTATAATAATATAACTTTCTACAAGGTAGTTTTTATGATATACACCATGGTTTTTTTTAAGATAACCCAAAGATGAAATATTGACATAATAACAGGGAAAAGAAAATTTACATACTACAAATAAAAATCAATATACACAGAACTTAGTTAACTCTGATTATTTTATTTCAATCCTCTTGAAAAGCATGAAGGCCATAAAAATGGAAATCTTATGATAATTATATGGTAATAGTAAAATAAAATGTTTGCTGGTAGTTCAAATGTCTGTATGAGCAGTACCTTGCTTTTATATATTGTTTGCTAAAGAACGTAGATTAACATCATCTCTTGACTAGTTTCTTTCTCCTCTTTTAATTAACTTAGATAAAAAGTCTACCTAATATGACTGAAACATTTAGAGAAAATTACATGTCATATTACAATTTATTTTTCAATAGGGTTATTTATAATATTACTTTTTTCAAAATAATAATCTTGAAGGAACACATCTAATGATTTATTTATGCTGTTGTCTTCATGTTTTACTTGTGCTAGACTCATTAGAAAGTAGTACTTTAAAGTACTTTTATTTTTATTCCTTTAAGTAACCCACTAAATATATCATCAATGTTCATAATTTCTCTGGTCAGTAAATATTGATATTCAATAATTCTGCCTTTGTTAAAGTTTTAAACTCTCATTTCTAATTACTAAGCATTTTGTAACTTTTACAAGAGGGCAACACCCAGAATTTATAATTCACTTAGAAAAGGGAAACTCTGAAAGTAATTTGAGAAGGAAAATCTACATTTCAGAGTTAATTTTCTTTCTAAGGTAACCTCAGCAGCTGCAAAGGACATAAGATGCCAATTATGAAAACACACTAATCAGTGAAAATATAGCAAAGATGTGTGTTTTCAGAGAGCTAAGTAGAGATATTTAGATAGAAAAGAATACGATTCAAGGTATACTTTCAACAGGTCTTAATTCAGAAATTCAAACCTTTAGGCTGTATCAATATCAATTGCTTGCAATGTGGTCGACACACTTAATGAGTACTCCAACTGTTAATTACAAGTGGACTCACCTGAGTAAGAGTGTCGCTTCCCAGAAGTAAAATCCCGACACTAATGTCCGAAAGTGTCTCACGTGGGCCATGATACGGAGAGGTAATCACGATCCTGAAATTAGTCGTATCCAAGGCATGGGGAACAGAAACACTTCCCTAGAAATAAACAATATATCCCTGCGTGGTGTTGCTGGAGACAAATGCCTGGAAAAAGCTTCAGCACCTTGGACAGCTCACCGAAGACAGCAGAGCCCCTCTTGCCCAAACACTTGAAATTGCTGTTAGATTCCCACCCCTGAGCATTGACCAGAAAGGACATTCACAGGGTTACAAACGTGCAGGTGATTTATACAGTGAAACCAGAATACGGGGTGAGATGAAGTGTCTGCAGTGCCTAGGTTTTGAGCCACAGTTCACTGGCGCTCTAGCAATGAAGGAAGAATGCTTCCTTACTCAGACCCAGGACTGCAGCAAGAAAAGCAGTAACAGTGGAAATCAGGATGCTTCTCCACCTGTTCCCAGGGCCGCCCGCCGGAATCCCGCTCCCCACCTTCGGGTTAACACCCGCGACAGCGCGGCAAAGGGAAGCGGGGGCGGGCAGACATGCGGGCTTGCCTGCCAATCGCCACCACGCAACAGGCTAGAGTGGCAGATCCCGCATGCAGGTAGGCGGTGCTTAGCGTTTCACCCTTAAAGGAAAAGCACTGAGCAACTGGTGCAAAGCTTGGGAGACAACTGGAGGGAGTTGGGGGAACCAAGCCTCAGGGCTGAGAACTGGGAGAATTAGCAGCTTTGTGGATTAGGTCGCAGAACCACAGGAGGGACACTTCAGAGTTCCTTTCCAGGAAATGACACAATTTAGTAACAAAGGGCAAAATTAGCAAGGATGGATCTTCCATATGTGACTCTGTCTCTTTGATCTTACACCAAATTATGAGTCAACAGTAAACCCATACCCCAGGATACCAGAGGAATGGGAGAACCAGCTGTTTCTAGAATCCTCTCATAAGCCTGGCCACCTTCTGGCTTGGAAGCATGATTAGCTGGAGTAAGTTATTTCCTTCAGTAATAAGGGTTCTAAAAGAAGAAGATGGAAAAACTTAACAGATGGGTACTAGAAGCACAAATGCTTCCTACCAGTTTTTCTTACCCCTGGTGGTTTCCAGATTTTTACATTAAGCTCCAGTGAGAAGAACTAGATTATATAGTACATCTTTTCTTCAATCATTTCTCTAGCTCTCTCCCTCTATCTCCCTCTCTCTCCATGACCATTGACCTGGGGACTTGGACTGCAAAACTGGAATATTATGTGTGTGTGTATGTGCTACCTTTCTAAAGCTAAAAATTAGTATTTCTAAGTTAATGTTGCATTCTGTTCTCTCCCACCACCAAATTTTTTAAAGGTGTTTTGTATCTTTGGTAATTGCCTCTGATTGTTTTTTTTTTTTTTCTTTAGTAACTACTAATTGAATTCAGTGAGAATGTCTTCTTGGTGAATACATGTGTCTTAGGTTGCTAAGCTGCTCAAAGCAGATTATGAAATGCATTGGCTTAAACAACAGGATCTCATTAGCTTACAAGTTTATAGTTTTGAGGCTGAGAAAAGTGTCCAAATCAAGGCATCATCAGGTGATACTTTCTTCCCAAAGACAGGCTACTGCTGATTCTGAACTCCTCTTTCACATGGCTAGGCTCTTGACGGTTTCTGCTGGTCTCTACCTTCTCTTCTGGGTTTCCTTGCTTTCAGTTTCTTGCTTCCATGGCTTTCCCTCTCATTCTCTCTCTGTGTTTATCCCATTTATAAAGAACTCCAATAAGAAGATTAAGACTCACCCGGGGCCATGCATTAACTAAAGTAACCTATTCAAAACATCCTACTTATAATAGGCTCACCCCCATAGAAACAGATTAGCTTTAAGAACATGATTTTCTGGGGTACACACAGGTCAAAACCACTACAACATCTGACCCTATATGTCAGAATTTCTTGACCACAACTACCATATTAATGCAAGAAAACCATTAGAATGTAACAACCATGTAAACATGGTTGTAAGTGAAAAGAAAACTTCATCTTATTAACGCCCCAACCCTTAGCAATCTTACTTTTATGCTTATACTTCTGGGAAGGTTTTTCCATTGTGTGGATTTTCCTATCACAGGCTGCTTACTTATTTAAATACACAAAGATTTTAAACAAAACCCACACCACCAAAAGCTTAACTGGTGTCCTTTACTTTTCTCCCCCAACAGTTGAGTTCACCAAGGAAAATAGTTTATACCCTGCTGACCACCATTCTTAAAAGAAGGAGCCAGGGTTTTGTTTCTAAAGATTAAGTCATCTTTATGCCCCACTCACAATTAGTTTTAGATTCATCACAGGAATTAGCAGGTATTGCACCTTAAAGTAAGGAAATGGTTAATACCTTGGGTTCAGAAAGAGGATGTGTTATTTCAGGCCAGAGGTTTAACTCCTTAGAGAAAATAACTTGTACTTTTTCTACCTAGCACCTCAAGAAAGGAAAGAATCCCATGAGTGTGTGAATCCTAAGGGATTAAAGTACCCCTTAACCTAGTAATGCATAATACAATACAGTCTTGATTTTAGGATACACAAAGCTTTTATTGATAAGCATGGAAAATGAAATAAATTATTAGTATATATGTCTTTCTCTAAATATTACTTATACTAAAAAAAATGATTTATCCTCCAAAATTCTTAATTCATGGACCCATAAGCCCAAAGAGCTCTGTACTCTTTCAGCGGTAATTCACTGGGTCTTTTATATCCAAACTCAAAGAGTTAAATTTTAGAATTTGGCTATTGCAAAGAACATCTCATATGAATATCATCTGTTTTATGTAAATTTTAAATGACTTGGATCCCCTTGATAATCTGAAGAAAGAACAGAAAATTACTGTCATGTTAAATAATGTCACTTTATGCCTAAATAGGCTTTGGGGATATGAAGGTATTCAGCTAATGCTTGCTAAAGAAATGAATTAACAGATGAATTCTTGGGTACTTTTCCCACAAAATCATTTTCCAATATTGAATATTACACTCTTTCTCAGTGTGATGAAGTTGTCATCACACACTGAATTGATTATGGTGGTCAGCTATAGATTGGGGAGTCAAAACAACACTTCCAAACAAATACGATTAAATATTTTTTTCAAAACTCTGGCTTAATTTAAGAGTGGTGAATACATTTTCTCTTTTACATAATAATTACTCTAATTTATTAACTGCTCCCTGCCTGTCACTAGGATGTATGTTGCCATTTTTATAAGACAGGTTTCTACCAAAGGTGGTCTTCATATTTTTCTCTCTGTCTTCAGGTATTGGCTGGCAACATTACAAATTAAATAACAAAAATAGGCTATTTTTAAAAAATTAAGGATATTTCTATATTACTCAAATGGGATAACTAAGATTATTTTAAAATTAGATTATGGACCATAGAAAAATCGTATTTCCTAATGGCCATTTGTTGCTTAGAGTCCTTCTACACCACTGGAACACTTTATCCATTCCAATAGGAAGACTAACCAATATTATTGGGACAAAGTGCTTACAAGTGTATTTATCCCAATAAATCCTTTTTTATTTCAATTCTGAGACTTCAACCTGATAATCATAAAGATAATACCAAGTATGAAGGAAGATTTATGAATCTCATTGTTACATTTCCAGAGTTGAAGAAAGTTCAGTAATTCTTAGTGTTATCAGACTTTTTACACTCCTATTGATTTATCTCTCAGATAATATTATTTGCTTTATTAACACTGAGATTAGGACAGAAACATCAGTCACTCTACGTGGACTATTACTGAACTTTAGTTTTTGGGTAATGGCTAACCACTTCTAATTTGAAGTCTAAATATTGTAATACTATTGCTTTGTACATAGTATTAATGATGCATAGAATCATATCCATGTCTCTTGTTAGAAACACATAAGAAGAAACATTAAAAGGTTTCTTATAATAACATAATAACTGGATAAATTTAGGCTGCATATAGAATTGTCATAATGCTAATAATATGCTATAAAATCAATAATTCATATCTATAGAAAAAAGTATAATCCATGAATTTATAATGCTAGTAAATATTTTCTGCTTTTTTGCTGTTGGTTTGTTTTGTTTCATATAATAAATTTTATTTTGAAAAAATTTTAGATTATAGAAAAGTTACGTTGAAAGTGTAGGAATTTTCCATATACCCACTGCACCCCTCTCACATTTTCCCCTATTAATAACATCTTACATTAGTGTGATACATTTGTTACAATTGATGAACACATATTGAAGCATTGCTACTAACAAAGGACTATAGTTTACATTATGGTTTATACTTTGCACCATGCAATTTTATAGGTTTTAACAAAATGTATAATGGCATTGGAATGCAGAACAATTCCAATGCCCTAAAAATGCCCTATACTCCACCTATTTATAATGCTAGTAAATATTTTCTGCTTTTGACTATTAATTTAGAATTTCTAAAATATCTACTTTAAAGGAATATTATCATTCCCAACTTTTCTCCCAAATCTCTTGGATAATTTCTGTTTCTAATATTTTGTGCATAACAGATAGCTTTTAAAATATCCATTACCCAAATACATTAAATGCTTGAAAATATCTGTTTAAAAATGTAAGCACTTAGCTGAGATTGTACAAAAATAGAAAAAATTCTTAAGAGGCCTAAACCAGTATAAAAGCATGAACCCAAAAAGGCAAGTGAGTACTGAAGCTAAATGTTTCCCAAGAATAACCAGTTGATCCCACTTGGATTGGAGCTTCAGTTCTAACCAGATGCCAAAATAATTGGAGGCAAGGGCCAGAGCACAAGTAGGACCTAAAAGAACCATGACTTTTAAAGCCAGAAATCCCAGGAATTTATGACTACAGGGAATAACCCAGAAAAACAATCCATATCCTAAAGGATTCTGTCAAGGAATGATCTCTCTCTCTCTCTCTCTCTCTCTCTCTCTCTCTCTCTCTCTCTCTCTTTCCCCCTGTCTTTCAACTTTAGCCCTGAATGGAGGCAGAAAAAAAACCTCACTGAAGAGTTATTTGCCAAAAGCCCACTCACACACATCTGTGGCCACAAAAATGCCATGTAACAAATCAGTATTTAACTGGAGCTGCGATTGTAGTATCCCAGAATCCTGGTAGAAGTGACTATGGATCCTCCCTGGAGGAATATATCTTTAGCCTTTGTCTGAAAGAATTCTGAAAAGGCATATGTTCAATATAAAAAACACTAAACATAATAAACAAGCCACCATGTATCAGTGTCCAAAGAAACTAAAACTGAATTAGAAACGCAAAGATTGTATATCAGAATAAATGACTATAAAATATAAAACAAATATATTTAATATACTAAAATATAAAAATTTGGCTAGGATTATAAAATTGTTCAAAGATATCTGAAAAATAATCAATAAAATACCTAGAAATGAAAAATAGAAATTAAAAATTCATTGGACAGGGAAGTGGATGTGGCTCAAGCGATTGAGCTCCCGCCTATCACATGAGGCACCAGCCACTGGGTTCGGTTCCCAGTGCCTCATGGAGAAGACAAGCAAGACAGCAAGTTGGTGCGACAGGCAGGTATGGTGAGCTGATGCAACAAGATGATGCAACAAAAAGGCACAAAGAGGAAAGACAAGAGAGACACAATAAAGCAGGGAGTTGAGGTGGCTCAAGTGATTTAGCACCTTTCTCCTACACGGGAGATCCCAGGCTCAGTTCTGGGTGCCTTCTAAAGAGAACAGCACACAGTGAATGGACACAGAGAGCAGACAGCAAGCACAAGCAATGGCGGGGGGTGGGGGAGGAATAAATAATTAAAATAAATCTTGAAAAAAATTTCATTGGACGGATGAACTAAGCTCAAAGTAAATTAATCGGTTGCAAGATAGATCTGAAAACTTACAAAATACTTATAACTGAAAGAAAATATAAATAATATATATTAAAGCAGCTAAAACTGTGATTAAGTATAAATGTGTACCCATAAGCAATCATGAAAATAAAGAGAAGGGAATAGGATAAGAAACAGTTTTGAAGGGGGATTCAACTGTATCTGTAACATTTTATTTCTTTAAGAATTTGGAGAAAGTCATAGCAAAATAATAGTATTTTTAATAATGAAAATTCCCCAATATTTTGAAGACAATATGAGGATATCTATGTTTGGGAAGAATTTCTAGATAGGATACAAAATTTGAAACTTTAAAGGGCAAGATTGACAAATATGTCATTAACTATTCCTTAAAAGAGACTTATATTGAAGAAGTGAAAAGAAAAATCACAAACATGGAGAAGATGCTTCAACACCTATAACACTCAAAGCATTGTTAGCTAGGGATTTCCTTAAAAATAAATAAATAAATAAAAACACTGGCAACCCAATAAAAAACAAATATAAAAAATTTTTCTCAATAAGAATTTTGTAGAAAGGAAAATAAGAAATAGGTATTTTAAATAATTAAAGATGTTGAACTCTGTTTGTGATTAAGGAATGAAAATTAAAGCATGAGACACAATTTTAGAGCAAACAGGTAATTAGACATGTATTGACTTCACATCAGCAGCAGTGGTTCCAGAAGGCAACTTAATAGTACAATAATAGATGAAGCAAAGTAATCTAGACGTCTATGCTAAGCTGAAATATTATTCAAAAATTAGCAGTCATTTTTCAGAGAGGAAAGACTGAAAGACTCCATTACTCATAGATTCTTACTTAAAAACTCCAATTAACTAATAAAGTGCTTAAATACAGAACAGAAGTTGTGTAATGCAAGAAGCAATGGCAATAAATCTGAAAGGACATCCAAATTCATCCTAAAGTAAAAATACATAGATTAACTTCAACTGAAGACAGTCAAAATTTCTCACATTACATTAAAAAATAGCAATATGCTGTTTACAAGGTACAAATTTAAAAGCTAATAAATGGCACAAATAAAAATATTATATGTAAAGGAAAGGGAACAACCATACCAGACTATTGAACCCAAAGAAAACTGGGCTATTTCTCTCAGAGAAAACAGATTTAATATTTAATAACAAATATTGCTGGAATAAAAGAGAGACCTTATGTTATGGAAAATAATCTTCCTAAAATGACAATCTATTAGTCTTATATCTAAGTACCTGACATCATATTTGCAAAGTATGAATGGTCTGATCTACAAAGTGAAATGTATAGATCATTGAGACCCAATTTGTAAACCTATAGAAGCTATGAAGAAACAATTAAAAAGCTCTACTGATTGGCTAATTAAAATATTTGCAACTCTAATTAAATAATTCATCTTTAAATTTTTTGTATTTTTATAGAAGCTTTACATAAATATTACATAAAAATATAGGGGATTCCCATATACCCCCCCCCATTTTCCCACATTAATATCTTTCATTAGTGTGGTACATTTGTTACAATTGATGAACACATATTGTAGCACTGGCACTAAGCATGGACTATAGTTTACATTACAGTGTATACCCTGTCCCACACAATTTTATAGGTTATGACAAATGTATAATGGTCTGTATCTGTCATTGCAATGTCATACGACAATTCCAATGTCCCAAAAATGCCCCAAATAATTCATATTTTTGATCGTCATAATTATGTCATAATGCATAAATGCATTAACTACATCTACCACATCAACATGTCCTGCCAATCGCCTATAAAGCATATGCTAAATTTCAGCAATTTTCCACCTATTCCCTAGAACCATCCTAATGCAAGTCATCAACATCTCTTGTCTAAATATCTACAAATGGTAGGCACAAAATGTATCAATTTAATTAAAATAATGAATCAACCAGGGTATATCATACCTGTGCATGATAATGGTTTTATTTAAATAAATAAATATGATAAAGAGTAAGTAAATATTGGATGTTACTTTTTAGATTTTTAAAAATATGTTAATTATATTAAAACTGAGCATTAAGTCTTTTATGAATGGACTTATTGCAAAACATATTTCTTTTCTTTCAGTTAATATTTAATTTTAATAATATTTGCTATGTTTGAACAGAAAAACATTTCTTAAATTACACTAAAAATGAACCCAAGGAAATAAAAAGAATTAAAAAATAATAAGAAAATATTAACAATATGTCATACAAATATCTTTTATGTTTATGAAAGTATATTTCAAAAGATTTGCTTTCAATATTTCTTGTCTCATATTTTAAATCATGAGATTTATGATGAAAATGTCAGTTAAATTTACAAATACATTAGAGTAAGTATTTCCTATATAAGTAATTTTGCTAATAGATATCAAATCTATATATGATGTTATATGATTTTGATTTTCTGGAGAGGTCCTAAGTGTCTGTACTCACATTGGATATCCACTAGTTCAAAACCTAGAAAACCCACTTGGCTTGATAGCCACAAAGAAAAATATATCCGCATAGCTTTCTAGTACAAATGTGCTATCAGTCACTGTAGAAAGAATAAAATTCTTTGATTTTATAAAAATGAGAGTTCATAAGTTTGGCGCAGGTCTTGCATATCTGTATTGCCACTTGCTTTTAAGTTCTGATGTTTATATTACCCTGTCTTCCATGTCTAGCTCTATTCCTGCTGTCATTTATATTATACTTCCAGAAGTTCCATATTTTTTCCAATATTGTTTTTAACCCACTTAATGCAACAATCTTCCTAATCTAATAGGAGTATGTCACAATTGTTTCCCTGACAATTCAGGAGCATGCATATACAAACATGCTGTCACGTTCACTTGTTTTGAGAAATAGTTAGAACCTACTGCTGTAAAGCGGCCTGCATCTTACTGACAGAAACGTGAAGGCCACACAAGTGAATCAATATTCAACATCAACTTCAGTGGGAAGGCACGCGTGATGTTTCTTATCACAATCATTTTATTAATGAAACATGAAACATTTCCTACCCATATCATGTGTTTATGAAACATATCCAATTCTTCAACTTTAAAAAATAAATTATTTATTTATCAACATTTAATTATAAACTTTTAGGAAATATGATAATGTACAAGTAATACAATTCCTCAGCCATTACTTTCACCCTGTGTCATTTAATAGATAAGTGTCTGTTTATGAATTCTATGCTGTCTACTGGTTTGTGATTTGAAATTAAAATGTTTCCTGTGTTTGTAATAAAATTGGATAAATTATAATTTATACACCTGAATACTAAAAGAACATTAGAAGAAATATCTAACCCACAGCTAATATGCTTCATTCAGGCAGTTTGGATTATAAGAGTTCAGAAAAGTGTAAGATAGACAAACCAGAATAACCAGAGAAGACTCCATGGGGAGATAAGGGGTTTCACTCACAATTTAAATATAGTATTAAAGTAAAATAAATTGTTGGAAGGTATATCAGGTATACCAGATCCAGTTTATGTACCAGTGCAGAAATCACACATCCTGCCTGTACCCCAATACTTCTGCTGGTAAGGCTAATCTACTGATGGGAGGGCCTAGTCTTTTTTTTAATTGAAGTATATCACTCATACATAAGCATGCATAAACAATAAGTGTATAGCAATAGTTGTGACCTTGCAAAACAAACATACATAACATCATACAGTGCACTCATATCTCACCCTACCACCAATATCTTGCATTGTTGTTAAACATTTTTAACTAATGATTAAAGAGCGTCTTCAAAATATTACTACTAACCAAAGTATTTTCTCCCAACCCCCCCTATTATTATTATTATATCATTTATACATGAACATACATAAACAATAAGTGTATAGTAAAAGTTATGAACTTACAAAGCAAACATTCATAACATCACACAGGGGTTCCATACATCAACCCTCCACCAACACATTGCATTGTTGTGAGACATTTGTTACAAGTTATGAAAGAATATTGTCAAACTCTTATTGCTGATTATAGTCCTTAACTTACATTTGGTGTATTTCCACCCCAACCCACCCTATTATCATTTTTTAAATATATCTTTATGACAAAGTTGTAAACTTATAAAACAATCAGGCACATGTGCAGAATTTCCAAACAACACCCCTCTTTTGACACACCACACCATGGTGGAACATTTGCCACAGATTATGAGATAATATCAATCGACCATTACCAGGTCCATAGCGGACATTTGGCATACACCCTCCATACTCCCCCATTATCAACACAGTACATCTTTGGCAAAGATGCAAGAATATTGCATTATTACTGTTAATCACACACCATAGGTCACTCCAGTTGTAGTTTTCCCATGCCTCTCCACATTCCTGCCACCCTGCAACAGTGATGTACATCTGCTCTAGCTTACAAAGGACAGTTTGGATGATAAGAGTTCAGAAAAGTGTAAGATAGACAAACCAGATGAAACGGATTCTTGCATCTGTACCATCAACCACAATTCTCATCTACTTCTAGGTTTACTGTGCTATTCAGTACCTACCACATCCCCATTTATAAACCAGCCATTACTCACTATAATGTGTTACCATCAACTCTGCACATTTCCACACTTTTACGTTAAAGCTAATTAAAACTTCTACATACATTAAACATCAGTAGTCCATTTCAGTCTGTGTCTTATCTCCTTTAAGAATCCACCACCTACCAGTAGGTCTTGAAGATATTTTCCTACATTTTCTTCTAGAAGCTTTATGGTTCTTGCTTTTATATTTAGGTTTTTTATTCATTTTGAGTTAATTTTTGTATAAGGTGTGAGATAGGGGTTCTCTTTTCTTCTTTTGCTATGGATATCCAGTTTTTCTCAGCACTATTTGTTGGATAGACTGCTCTGCCTGAGCTCGGTGGGTTTGACAGGATAGTCAAAAATCACTTGACCATAGATGTGAGGGTCTGTTTCTGAACCATCAATTTAGTTCTATTGGTCTATGTGTCTTTCTTTATGCCAGTACCATGCTGTTTTTACCACTGTAGCTTGGTAATATGATTTAAAGTTCAAAAATGAGAGTCCTCCAACTTTGCTTTTCCTTTTTAAGATGTTTTTGGCTATTCAGGACCCCTTATTCTTCCAAATAGATTTGATAATCATATTTTCCCTTTATTTAAAAAATGCTGGTGGAATTTTTATTGGGATTGCATTGAATCTGTATATCAATTTGAGTAGAATTGACATCTTAATGATATTTAGTCTTCCAATCTGTGAGCATGGAATGTTCTTCCAATTATTTAGGACTTTTTAAAATTTCTTTTAACAATTAGTTGTAGTTTTCTGAATACAAGTGCTTTACATCTTTGGTTAAGTTTATTTCTAAATATTTGGCTTTTATCTGTCATATTTTATTTTCACCACTCTTTTGACACTTTTAGTTACTTTTACTGATATAATTTTCATTTCTAGACAATCTTCCAGTCCTCTCACTCCTGTCTTCTTTTCAGGCTGTAGCACATCCTTTAGTATTTCCTGCACTCAGGTCTCTTGGTTACAAACGCTCTCAGTTTCTGTTTATCTATGAATATTCTAAACTTGCCCTCATTTTTGAAAGACAATCTTGCTGGATATAAGATGCTTGGCTGGAAGTTTTTCTCTTGCAGTATCTTAAATATCTCATACCACTGTCTACTTGCCTCTATGGTTTCTGGTGAGAAATCAGCACTTAATCTTATTGGGTGTCCCTTATTTGTTATGCATTGCTTTTCTCTTGCTGCTCTCAGAATTCTCTCTTTGTCTTTGGCATTTAACATTCTGATTAGGATGTGTCTTGGAGTTTGCCTATTTGGATTTTTCGGATTGGAGAACGTCGTGCTTCTTGGACATGGATATCTATGTCCTTCAATAGGGTTGGGAAATTTTCTGCCATTATTTCTTCAAATATTCCTTCTGCCCCTTTTCCCTTCCCTTCTCCTTCTGGGACACTGATGACACATATGTTTGCACCTCTCTTGCTGTCCTTTAGCTCCCCGAGACCTTGTTCAAGTTTTTCCAATCTTTCCTTCATCTGTTCTTTTCCATGTTCACTTTCAGAGGCCATTTCTTCAAGCTCACCAATCCTTTCTTCTGCCTCTTCAAATCTGCTATTATATGATTCCAGTGTTTTTTAAATTTCATTTATTGCACCTTTCATTCCCATAAGATCTGCTATTTTTCTGTGTATACTTTCAAATTCTTCTTTGTGCTCATCCAATGTCTTCTTAATATCCTTAATTTCTTTAGCCATCTCATTGAATTTATTAAGGAGACTTTTTTTGAACATCCATGATTAGTTGTCTCAACTCCTTTATGTCATCTGGAGGATAATCTTGTTCCTTTAACTGGGCCATATCTTCCTGTTTCTTGGTGTGGATCATAGTTTTTTGCTGGTGTCTTTGCATCTGGCTTACTAGAGTATTCTGGGTGCAGTTTTTTTCTTTAGTTTAGGGCTTCCTTCCCTTTCTTTCTTGTTGGTTGTATAGTAGGAGCCAAGGATGTAGTTGGTGCTGTAAGCTGTGGAGGCTCAAGCTGACCTCAGTGCCCCCAAGGACCAATGACGCTTCTCCCAAATTTCTCCTTTGTCAGGGGTAGGGACAGAGTCACAGATGTTTGGAATAATCCAAGTCATGCAGGCCTAGACTGTAGTTGCCCAGAGAGACTGATGAAGTTTCATGTCCCTTTCTCCCCTGCCTGGGGCGGGGATGGAGCTGCAGGTGTGGGCAGCAATATATGCAGTGCGAGTCCAAAATGACTGCAGTTGCCCTGGTAGACTTCTGATTATTCCGTCTTTGTCAGCCAAATGTACCTGCAGTTACCTGGATAGGCTGGTGCAGGGCCTGAGGTGGGGCTGAAGCCTAGGCTAGGGCTGCAGGCCAATCTGGGTGAAAGAAACCGGTCTCTACCATCACCATGATTTTCAGTCAGCCGGGCTTCCCCTCATGCTAGGGGAGGAATCAAAATGGCAACTACGAGCCTCCTTCCGACTTGGACAGTTTCAATATTCAGCTGTTTTAAGGGTTATATTTTAGCCAGCCAAAATGACTAATCAGTAGCTGAAATCAGTGGCCAACTGTCTCTTCGTCCCCTGTTTTTGGGAAATGGTGCTTCCAATTCCTGCCACAGAATAGCTCCTGGTGTGGCTTGCGCCGCCAAAGTAGGATGATTACTGGCCTCCGCGGCATGGCCTGTAATTTCCTAGAGAGGCTGGTGCAGCTCCCCGCAGCTTCCTCCCTGCCTGAGGTGGGCCTGGGACTTAAGCTAGAGTGGCAATCTGATATACATGTAAAAAGCCGGTCCCTATCAACACTGTGATTTTCAGTCAGCCCCGCTTCCCCTCATGTCAGGCGCAAGGTTAAGATGGCGGCTACTGGCCTCTTTCTGACTTGGACAGGTTCAAACTTTAGCTGTTCTTAGGATTATACTGTAGCCCACTGAATTTACTAATCAGTAGCTGAAGTTGGTGCCCAATCATATTTTCTTCCCCCGTTTTGGGAAGTAGTGCTGCCAATTCCAGCCACAGAACAGCTCCCATCGCGGCTTGTGCCACCAGTGGAGGATGGGTACCGGCCTCCAGCGAGTGGAGGGCTCTACTTATGAATCTTCTCTGCAGATGAGCAGTCTCCTCTTTCCATTCTTTCCAGGATGCTGCATGATGCACTTCTGGTCTCCTGGAGCCCCCAAACAAGTCCTTTAGTTAGCTGTGGGTAATTATTAACTGTCCTGTAGCAGGAACTGATCCTAGGAGCACCTTACTCTGTCACCATCTTACTGGCTGTCAGGACCTAGTCTTTTTAACCCTGAGGGATGTGAAACCCTGGGTGCTTTGCTCTTGTCATGTTTTGTGTATTTGCAAATTTGAATAACTACTGGGCATGGTAGTACCAAGAGACAACCTATTGGATCCTTTGGATTTCCAAAAAAATGTCTATGATTTCTACTGTATAGCAGAAAGCTTAACTTCTTATATTAAGAGGGCTGATTCTGTTAGCCACTGAAGGGACTCCTTTCTTTGTCTGCTGGTCCACTGGCATGATGTAGTATATGGTAGTTGGCTAGATGGTAGGGGTAGTTTCTAGTTCAGTGGAACCTTATTAGATTCCGAAGAGATGAGATCCCCCATGAAACAAGGACCAATTATTTGGCAGAGTCAAAGGTTGTGGGGTTGGGATGCACAAATTCCATGAATCACTGGTAGTGAAGATGAGAAGGGTTAATTCTACATTTACTCCTTGGTTCCTGAACTCATATATCCTCACCATGGGTAACATAGCACCATAAATTGGCCACAGATTCGGCGAAGGCACTGCATCGTGGAGAACAGTACCCCAAAACACACAGACTTGTCTGCAAAGCAGAACATTGGCTGAACTTTCAACAGAGTATTCTGCTATTCTATCAGGAAGAAACTTCTGCATGATGTAGGACCCATGAAACTAGTAGTTATGAGCCCATTATTGTGTACTTTGTTTGCAATAGGAAGTTTTCTATTCTCTTTTTAAATTAGAACTCTTTTTAGTGACATGTTTTAGAACATTTCTATTTATATGTGTATTTAACTATCTCATATACACATATTCACAAACACTATAAAATCATTTTTCCTCACAAATATGAACAATGGCTTGTTTAAAATGATTCACTAGGTCTTGTACTTTTGAGTCCTCAAACTAAAGCTTCTTATTCTTCTCTCTAGAATTCTTTTTTCCTTTTACTAATCTTAACTGGAAAGCAGACTATGAATTATTTTAAGAGAGGGTCTCACCTGACACAATACACAATTAGTAGACTTTAAACTGCATTGTTCTTTTTATGTTTCATTTATTATTTTTATTTATTATAATGGCAATATTTTATGCCTTTATTTCCACTCAAGTAAAAAATGCAAATAAATAATCTAAGAGATGGGTTTTAGATGAGAAACCTTTGTAGTAACAATCATATCTTTGAGTGGATATTAAGATGTTCATTTGTTCTTAAGCTAGTAATGTGTCAATTGGATATAAATGGGAAATTTTAAAGTTGCTTGTGATAATATTCCCTTGGTTCTTATGGTCCCATCCATTCCTCCTGTGTAGCCTTTTGGGCTAGAATCCTTTAATTATTCCATTTACCTCCAGAATTTTGTGTTTCAATATGTTTACCTTTATGGTATCTGGAGCTATGATCAAACTATCTAGAGCTTAATTAATATTCTTAGTTGAGTATTTAGGGTAGACAGTTTACCTAAATGTGACTCTCTCCACCTTTTCTCCAAATTCCTAACAACCTCTCTTTCCCAAGTGAATTTTTGCTGGAATCCATCCACAGCTGAGAACAGGAAAGGCTTTGTGCTTGAAGGAGAACCTGGTGGAGGGAACTGGTAAAGCTTCTTACTTCCCTGGGCTGGATGAGGGTTTCCACCTTCTGAGAAGAATGTGACACACTGAGACTCTTAGACTGTTAAAAGGACATTTGACTTTTTACCAGTGCATGTGACCTTAGTGACTAGGGAGAAGACGAACTAGGTCCCCTACCTCTGAGGTTTAAAGCATGCTTGGAGACCAGGAACAGGAAGCCTTGATCTTGCTCCTCATCTGGGACTGGCAGCTCTTCACCTCTAGTCAAGGGTTGTAGAAACTAGCTAGACTGCCTCCACTTGTTTCCTCCTACAACCAGATATATGGGCCAATAAGAAAGTAACAAACCATCTAAGGGATTCTAGCAGCCAGAGAGAGGAAGATCAGTCAGTACAAACAGATCTCATTCCAGCAAAATAGAATTGCTGTAGGAGACAGAAAGCCACTTGTACAAACAAATAACAAGAACCTTCAAGGAAATGAAAGTGCACGCCAAATGCAAACAGACACTTTCTGGAACTTACAAACAACAGCAGTAATGTGATTTTGTTAAATCAAGTGCATAAACTAAAGATAGCAGGCCTAGACTGTTAAGTTCCTTTAGAAACATAGAAGATCAAGTAGAAGAAATGTCTCAAAGCACAGAGAGAAGCTATGAAGAAGTAGAAGTTATGATAAAAGAAAATCCTAAACAAACCAATGATTTGAAGAATAGATGAAATAAAAATAATATATAAGAACTTCCATAAGAAAAAACTAAGAAGCTTAAGAGGTAGTAAATAGACAAATATATGAAGAAATATCTTAATGAGTAGAAGAAAGAACCAAATCAGATTTTGGAGCGTCACTAAATTTTATGCGGGCTTAAAGAGAAAATAAAAAAACTAGGCACACCCTTTTGTAATTAATGAGCTGAAAAAGTAAAAATACTACAAACTTTCAGACAGAGATTGTAATTTAAAAATATAAAATTTTAGAAAAGAGAATCTAAAATTTTGTCAATGGTAAATGTACTCTATAACTAAGTAGGGTTTATAGCATGAAGGCAAAGATCTTTCAATATCAAGAGATCTGTCAACATAATCAATTACCAACAAATATAAGGAAAAAACATTATTATTAATGGGGTTTTGTAAGCATTTGGTAAAATTTCTAAATTTCAAAATAAAACAGGTTTATATGTAAAATATCTGAATGCAAAAAATATTGTCAGAAAGGCTACAGAAAATATGCTAAATGTTAAAATACTGCTTTATTTTCCTAGGATGCTTAAAGCTAATACCATGAAATGGTTTGGCTTAAACAATGGAAGTTAATTAACTTACAATTTTGAGGCCAAGAAAATATCCAAATGAAGGCATCATCAAAAAGATATTTTCTTTCCACATGCAAATACCTTCATCACAACATCCCAAGAACCTTAAGTGATTTCAGTAACAATATTAAGTAAGTGAAATTACCTCTTATGGTAACATTGGACTTTCCATGGCCTTGGGACTTTAAGCTTTTACCCCTAATAAATACCCTTTATAAAAGCCAATAGATTTCTGGTACTTTGTTTCGGCAGCCCTTTGGCAGACTAATACAGATAGTGTTTACATTGTTGCTGGGAATTATTTATTATTTGAAATTTAGACCTGATTTTTTTTCCTAGTTAGAATCAGCTTATAAAAAATGTTCATAGAGGGTATCTGCCTTCATTGTTTCTCATCTTATAAGAATCCAAAACCATTACAGCCTCAATAATTGTCCCAAATCAATTATAGGGTTTATTATAATTATTGCCAACATTTATTAATAAGCTCTTTTCTTCAACTAGACTGGGAGTTCTTTTAAAGGCAATTGCTTTGGTCTATATCATGGCCTTAAACCTGCCAGAGTGCTTGACACAGAATAAAAATAAATGATATGTATTGAAATAGTATGAATGATCTTGAATCCCCCAAACTTGCAAGCATGTTTTGACCACAAAATAGAATGTGAACAAACTGAGAAAAATACTGAGATATTGTAAAAATATTGGACTCACATAGAATGTAAAAAACATGTTTTCATAACAAGTGATAAGCAGACATTCATGTGAAGAAATGATATGGACTGGCTTCTTATAAAAACCCAGTGAAGATTCTGTCCAAGTGAGAGTCAGGTTGATGCAGAAGGACCTCAGGACTCCTAGCTGCAGTGCCTGTGCTGTGATAAGACGAAACCTCCTGCTGTTATCACTGACACCATGTTGTCAGGCCAGTGCCTCCCACCGTGGAAGCCTTAAAGCCGCATGGATCCTGCCTCTCAAGTTCTTTCATTAAAAGCTACTTGCCTGCAGTCCAGCAGTTCTTGGGCTGATGGATTTTAAAGATTTTGATATCTTCCACCCTTAAAGGGATTGCATGCCCTCACCTGGTTAGTGTGCATTAGACATATTGGAAGCAACAATTAAGCAAACAAATAAATTGAGCATTGAACTGAAATCTTTTAGACTGTGCTTTGCTTTCTACTTCGATCTGCTTTCAGTGCTACAACATTGACATGACACTAAATGAATATTTAGAGTGAATGAATAAATAGAATGTGTATTTTTAATACATTGTTTTTCGTAGCTGGTTTTTTTTTCCAGAAAGTGATTGATTTGCCTTCGTGTAATAGTGACAGAATTGATGAATGGCCTGCATATCAATTCAGCCTGTTTTCATAGCAAAGGTTATTTTTCATATTAAGCAGATACTAGAGAAACAGATGTTCCTGAATTGGGTAACCAAACAAATGAAGAAGGGCCTTGAACCCACATATTCTAACACGAGTGTTTCACATTGGCTGTTTCAAATCTGTTGTCACAATGGTTAGGATTCTAGTTCTTTCCATAGCACTTTTACTGGTTATTTACTGGACGTTTTTGAAATGTTCATAATCTAGAATATTTAATATGCATTTTTTTCTTCCTTATACTCCTGAAGGAAAAATGTTGGAAGCAAATATTTAAATACATGAATTTTTAACCCTTTGTAGATTTTTATTGTGTGTCCTAGGAATATGATTTAATATGAGAAAGATACTTATTTGCTTAGATAACAAAATATTAAGGCAACTTCAAGACCAATAATAAGATTTTAAGCATTGGATCTAACTATCCTGAATTCAAGTACAGGCATGGAGACTTTCTTTCCTTGCTACCTTGGGCAAAGTCCCTGTTTCTACTTAGCCTTAGTTACTTAATTATAAAAATTATAATCTCTTTCATTTATTTTCCTTTGCTCTTCGGTTTCTCCAAAAAATAGAACAACCCTGATTTCCTTAGACTTACCCTTGACACTATTATTGTTGCTAATTAAAAAGATTGTAACTCAATTGCCATTTGATTTTATCCACTACAAAATTAAAATAGCAACATTTTAATGTTTAAAGGTATTGTTATTTATATCTTATTATAAATTTTTAAATATCAGGTTTAATGAGATATAATTCACATTGGTAACATAAAATTCACCCTTTAAATGCATACAATTAGTGGTTTTTAGTAGATTTACATACATACATACATAATCACAACTATGTTATTGTAGAACATTTCACCACTTAAAAATAAACCCTATATTCATTAGCACTTCCCATTCCCTTTTTCCCCAGTCCCTAGCAACCACTAATCTACTTTCTATCTTGATCGATTCACCTATTCTCAATATTTCATGTAAATAGAATCATATATGTGGTTTCTTTCACTTAGCATGTTTTAAAGATTTGCCGTAATATATTGACTCTTTATATAAAGAAATATATATAAAGAAATATAGAGAGAAATATATATGAAGAAATATATATATATAAAGAAATACATATATTTAAAATATAAAGAAATATAAAGAGATTTTATGTATTATAAGGAATTGCCTCACACAATTGTGGAGGCTGGTAAGTCCAAATTCTGTATTCCATACGGTAGGCTGCAGACTAGAAATTCCAGCATAGGTGATGTTGAACTCTTGAGGCAAGAAATCTCCTGATCTCTGGAACCATCATTTCTTACTGTTAAGACTTTCAAGTGATTGGATGAGGTGCAGCCACATTATGGAGGGCAAGCTCCTTTACTTAAGGTCAACTCATTGTAAATGCTATGAAATACCCCCACATTAACAACTAGTCCAGTGTTTAACCCAACAACTGTATACCGTAACCTAGCCAAGCTGAGACGTAAGATTAACCCACACATGTAGCAAATACAGTTACTTAGATTCTATTTTAAAGTATTTGAAAAGCCTAACCTGATCTTAGAATTTTGGATTTTGGGCAGCTTTCCTGCATATTTTGTCCCTAGAAGGGGTTTCACTTGAACCTAAACCACGTTCATTTCAGGATTCAGGCATGTTTAAGACACTTCTAGAAGACAATGGGGTCTATGTAGATGTATATCTGAAATTCTAGGAGAAAAATGGTAAAATAGAATCAAGCCATTTAAATTAAATTGTAAATTAGCTTCATTTAAGTTCCTTAAACATACTAAGCTCTTTATTGCCTATAGAGTTCATATTTGTTCTTTCTTCTAACTGGAATGTTCAAGCTGTCTTCATGGTAAACTCCTTGTCCTTCATGCGTTAGCCTAAATACCCCCTAGATTATTTCCTATGTAAAGCAGCTGCTACACTCTCAACGTCTGGCATTTTTATTATATGACTAAGTTAATGTATTTCATAGTAAATGATAATCTATTTATTTTTTACTTATTTTCTGTATCCCCTCCTCTAAGGTAAGCTCTATGACATAAATATCTCTTCTGCCATTTTCACCGATATAGCTCCATTGTTTAGAACAATAACTGTCACAGAATATGTTCTCAAAAAATATTGAAAGGACTACAAATGATCTTCAGATGTGTGGGAAAATTCTGAATACAATATAGTGTTTATACTTTGGATTAATCTTCTCTTCACCTTAACCATTTCTCTGTGTCCTAGGATATGAGAGAGAGAGAGTGACAGTGAAAACTACAGACGAGAGAGAGAAGGGAAATAGATATTTTTCTATAATGTGGGATATAGAAAATTGAGAACATAGAAAGAGATATTTGTGCTGATTGATGGAGAAGAGATGGCAATATTAACCTCCTTATTGGCATACTCCGGGGAGGTAGTTAACCTAGGCAGGCAGCAAAATCGGTGCAGACATCAGCATCGAGGTCAGCTTTAGGGGCAGTCATTAGAATCTGCAACAACTGCAGATGCAATGGTGTCTCTAGCGGGTATTTGTAGCTTAGTTGTCATTTTGAGCATAGCAATGTCTGGGATATTCAATGAGCAAAACAAAACGAAACAATAAAGGAAAAAATGCTAAAAATCATGCAGTAGCCATGGAGACAGTTAACTACTCAGAGTATTGGGTATGACATTTCCAGGAACCTCTCAAAATTATCTAGGAAAAAATTGAGGGAGGCTGAGTTTCCTAAAGAATAAATAGAAATATGCAGTGCCAGAGAAATTTTGCTTGCTCTCATTGCCAGGCATAAGAAATGAAAATTTCCTTTTGCAAATATCATTACTTGCTTCTTTGAGAAAGAAATCAGTGGACATAAATAACAAAAACAAAAATAAAAAGATCTATACCCACTTCTCAGGATTTTCTATACACAAGAGAATATAAAATTCTCCAACATCTAGTTGTATCTCTCTTTTAGCCATATAACTTACGAAGAAAAAAATGGATGTTTAGAATAATTAAATTCTTTTCGAAGCTCCTTGAGTTTGAGTCATGTACCCAGGGGCTTGATATAGGAAAAAAAAATCCATGAAAATATTATTTTCCCAGTTTTCCAAATGTTCTCATATCTCAATCATGCTGTATGATTTCTTTCCCAAGCAAAAGCACACGCAAGCACTTATTTTTGAGTGTCTTTACCAACCTTGGCTAAATGAATGTTGGTATTCCCCTTGTCTCTTCAGGTAGACAAAGGACTGCCTGTGCTTATTTAACATTCAATACACTAGTTTCCTACACTGTGAAAGAAGGTGCCCAGTTTAGTCATGAACTTCCAGCGCAAATGATTAGATTAGATTAGAAGCTGCCTTTGAATTTCAGCAGTTGTAGTTCACTAGAGCTCTGGATACAGAGGCCAGGCCTGTTTAGAGAAATATTTATTGGCTAGGGAAGAAAATGAATCTTCTACTTTAACCTCAGTTCTATCAATAAATTATGAAAATCTTGAATATTTCTCTCATTATTCAAGCCATGTTCACATGAAACTTAGTAAAAGTAACTCAGAATACCCATGATATGTCTAGAAGTTGAATAGGGATTCAAAATCAACATTTTCAAGTGGTCTGGATATAAACTAACCTGCAGCTAATATATATTTAATTCATTTAAGAATATCCACAGGCCTCTGATAAAAATCTTAATTTTTAATTCTAGCACAGCACAACTCATTTTCCAATTTGATGTCAATTCCTTGTGAATATTATTTTGCATAGATTTGTGTAATTCCATTGCAAAGGGAGACTAAGTGCATCAAAAGAAATGTAGCTGTTCCTTTAAGGACTGTCCAGCAAGTGACTGCAAAAGGAGAAAATATAACCTCAAGAACTATAATGTATTTCAACCATGATATCTGCAATCTACAAGCTTCATGAAGGCTGAAATTTAGCCATTGAGGCATATCAATAGTATTTCATATTACAATAAAGCTATGCAAACAAAAATGAAACTTGTAAGATGTGATCATAAAAGTAAAAAATAGGGAGTTTCATTTATCATCAAATATTAACAATAGTAAAAGAAAATTTTAACAGTGTGTGCATGATATGTATATATGGTACATAATATAAATTGATGTGCAAAGCTTTCACAATATCATGAAACAGGATAAAAAAGCCATTATTGAGACAGCATCAGAAGATTTTAGAAATATTTATAAATTCTGTATAGTAGAGAAAATAAGAAGTGTTTAAATAAAGAATGGTAACATTGGGCAATGTTTTTGAGTCAAAGAGAGAGATTATATTAACAAAGCACAAATTTCTTTGACTTTTTAGCGACAATTTTATTTTTTATTATTCGACTACATTTTAGGCCTAACATAATTTTTCCTCTTCCTTTGAAAACAACTCTAGTCTTTTGCCCAAAGCCACTGTTGTCCTAAAGTAAAGTGTTTCCAAGTCAGAGTCTGCAAAACAACTTGTGTTATACTGCTACTTACAGGTCCTTTATGGTAACGCTGATTTTTATCATCTTTAATTTAGGCTCTGACCTTTTCTAAATTGTGTTTTCATGAATCTGAAACTCAACTGATTAATACTTTTTATCCACCTTTCTTGGGGACATTAAACTTTTTACTCTAACCAGTTCAAATTCTTTCAAAAGTTAATAAAGCAGATTTTAAAAGTAAAGAGTAGGACATAAATTATTTAGAATTTCAAAAGGTGTTTGCAATGTTTCTTGTGAAGACATATTAAGAAAATAAGTAGATATATGGTAAAAAACACATTTCTTTATAGATTGTAAACATGACCACTCCAAGACCATATGAAGTATATGCTTATTCTAGAAGGAAGAGAAATATGTTTTGTGAAAGTAAAATAATTTTTATTAATGATCTTTAAAATTTTTCATTATATTAATATTAAAATTAATATTCATTTGATTTTTACAATTTTTAGTGTATCTTGATGGTAGTTCTGTATGACTTACTTAAAAATTTTGCTCTAGGATGTTTGAAAAAACTAAGAAGTCAAATGCTTTTTTGGGCCATTTCAAAAGAGATATGCACCTATCTAAAGCATAATTAGGGCATAGTACTTAAGCATGTACTAGATAAGCTATAATAATAATAATAGCAATCATTAACTGTATGTGTACTGTATTTCAGGTACTGGATTAAAATTTGACATGCCTTATGTGTGAAGAACCCATGAGTAAGAAATCATTATTAGTTCTATAATATAGAAGAGGAAACTGAGACTTAGAGAGGTTGGTTATGTGACCTGCTTATGGTCAGTTAACAGAGAGCAGAGCTCTGACAGCCTTATTCCTGCCTGACCCCCAAAGCCATATTCTTTACTGCATCACACTGCCTTTTGTGTGGGAGGTTAATCAAGCCTTATCCACCTCTAATTTGTAGGATAAGGAAGATCATCTGATTTTATGTTGCTTTAGATGTAGTATATTGTCCTACATCTGGATATATTCTAGAGTCATGATTTAATTTCTTGTTTGTTTTACATTGTATTCAATGTTTATGGTAGTCTATAGCTAGTTAATCAGGTTATTAAAAACCATGTTGCTAATGAGATGAATTTCATGTGGGTTAATATGCTTTGCTAGCCTTGGCTAGTCATTCACAGATACATTTTATTGGCTTGAAGAAGCTCTAGTAGAGATTATTGAGTCCCTCACCAAAAATAGAAAAAAAAAAAAAATAGCAAAAGCTAGTGTTCCAGGGTAAGACATGATCCTATTTGCATTTTATTTCAAATAATAATCGAGTTGCAGTGTTATACCAAATCATTTGTTCATCATTATAAAGTTTCAAGATACATATATTATGCATTGACAGCATGAAATATTTTCAATAAATTGAAAATATAAAAATAAGAATATATTTGTGCTTTTGCAAATAATTTTTCAACCTTAAAATCTTAAGTTATTTGATTAGCGTAGAATCTACCTTCTCATCTGCCAAGAGTTATGAGAGAATTTCTCCATATCTGAAAGATGATCTTAAAGTACAAATATTCTTATAACATTTTAATGATTGTTATTTCTTTTATACACAGTTTTCCAATCCATAATTTGACTTATGAAATTGAAGAAGCAAAGGCTATCTGTTCAGCAAAATCCATGGTCCCAATTTGTAGTTCGTAACTAGGAGGAAGCTATCTAGCCAGAAACTATTATTCCCAGCTCTTCTTGTATCTAGGTGGGGCCCTGAAACTAGCAATTGCCAATGAAGTGTGAGCAAAAGTGTGTTGGGAGACAACTTTCCGTAGCCCTCTTGCATATCTGCAAGTCCTGTGAACAAGGCATTAACTTCACTTTGTTTATGAATATACTTCTGTATTAGTTATCCAATGGGGTGCTGATGCAAAATACCAGAAATCTGTTGGCCTTTATAAAGGGTATTTATTTGGGGTAAAAGCCCACAATTACCAGGCCATAAAGCATAAGTTAGTTCCTGCACCAAAGTCTGTGGCCACATGTTGGAGCAGGATGGCTGCCGACATCTGTGAGGCTTCAGGCTTCCTGTGTTCCTCTCTTCCTGGGGCTTCCTTGTCTCTGGGCTCAGCTCCTCTGCCCTGTGGACTACCAGGCAAATGGCTCTGTCTCTCCCCCCAGAGCTTGATTCTCTCTGCTCATGACCAAGCCCCTCTGTGTGCTTACCTCCTGGGGCTCCAGCTCAAAAACTCCAGTATCAAAACTCCAACTCTGTCCTTTGCCATGTCTTTTATCTGTGAGTCCCCACCCACCATGGGGCAGGGACTTAATGCCCTATTGATGTGGCCCAATTAAAGCCCTAATCATAATTTAATTAAGTAAAAGTAAAACCTCTGAATCCAATACACTCTAATATGCCCAGAGGAAAAGATAAGTTTACAAACATTATCGAATATTTCTTTTTGGAATTCATCAATAATATCAAACTGCTACACCTTCCAAGATATTTGCATATTAAACAGACTTGGAAGATAGAAATAGTGTCTCCCTCTGGAAAAAAAGGCAGGTTAGTTTAGTCTTGGAAGATAGTCTGTGGAGCATACTTACAGTCCAGTATAAAAACTATAATGTTTCTTCTGAAGCAGAGGAGAGACATGACCACTGCCTGTTACCAAAGATTAAGGTTCCACAAACTCAGGGATCCTCTAATATAATACAGCCCACTGTTTATGCAGGTATCATCTTGCTTTTTTTCCCAACTGAGGCTTTGGAAACTAGCACAAATATAAATGCTGATATTATGGCCATTTCTGTTTCTGTAAGTAATAAATATCCATTGTCTTTGACCCTGGAGTCTTGGGTCTTCTGCATTTATGAAATTTTAAGCTGGCATATAAGGCAAACTTTCAAACCCTTCACAGTTCTTGACAGTTTAGGCTTTGAGCATAGGATGCTGACAGAGACATGGAATTTTGGAAGAGAAAGGACAAAAGCCCCACATTCTGGGATCAGTGATGTGGAAAGACTCCCTGGAATTCAGTAGCGAGTGCCAAATGGTGGATAAAGGGTAGGGCATAAGGGATAGCACTCTTCTGTCCTGAAGAATGTTTAGAGGCTGATCAGTGAGAAGGGTGGAAGAAAGCTGCACAAATGGTACCTTAGCTATTATTCATTCTTGTTTAGGCAAGCAGGGGAAGGATAGAAACAGGAGAATGAAGCAGTAAGCCCATGGCTCTGTCTGAAGGGCAATGTAACTATGGTTACCAAGCCAGAGTTACTCAGCAGAAATAAATCTTCTCAGCAATGAAGATGTTGCTGTTTAACATGGAGTTTTTTGTGGTCTGAAAACATTTGATTTCATCTGCTTGAGCTGTAAGAGACTGAAAGCTGACCCTAAAAATGAATGTGTCTTGCTTCCTGATGTGGAGCCACTCTCTCCCTCTTAATTCTTTGACCTCTCATCCCCCCTCTATCTCAACATCAGTTTCCTTAAGGAGACAGAGTGGTAGGGCCAAGACCTCCCTGGCTGCAAAAAGGACTGATGGCCGTACACACCATAAAATTTGGGTCAGGAAGGAAATTCAAGCTTTTATGCTTTAGTTGGATTCAGCAACCCAGTCCCATGGGGAGAGATGTTGCTCAAAGGAGTTTGGGTATAGTTTATAGTAGGGGAGGGAAACTTACATTTATGGGAGTCTCTTTTGGACCATTGCAATGATAATTTCTGGTTGCTTTTCCATCTAAATGTATAGCAGAAATTGAGGTTATATGCTTGTACTTCCTTATGCCATAAGTGTTGGAGGGGCTGTTCTCAAGAGTCAATGTAGATTCCCCCTGGTGTGGAACATGACTCCCAGGGATGAGCCTCCCTGGCACCAAGGGATTATCACCAAGCACCAGCTAGTGATGCATTTGGAAAAAGACCTTGACCAACAGGGTAAACATCAAGTAAAAATGATTTTTTATGGCTAAGAGATTTCAAACTGAGTAGGGAGGTCATTCCAGAGGTTACATTTATGCATGTCTTAGGAGGATCTCACTGATGGCTGCAGTAAACAGTGACTCAAGCAGGGGCTCCTGAGGGCTCTAGAGACATCTGGGCACTATAGACAGGGCAGACAACCCCATGAATTTGGCACCCTGTCAATGGGCCTTACCTTAGAACATATCATAACCTGTTCCAATATATCACAGTTGGACTCATTTATAATTTTCCTACACATGGGTCTTATGCTCCTTTTATGTGAACCTATAATTAGCACTATACCCATTAAATATGTGTCCCAGAGACTTAAATCTTCCAGCTGTTCATATGCTGGTTGAGCCCTGACTCTCAGCAGAGTTGCAGCCAACACCTACCCTCCAATTCAGCTGACTCACCCAGGACAACTAACAAAAGAATGATATTGGACAATGCCCATTCCCCAAAACAGAGAGTATCTACAATTGTAAGCAAGATAGTTCCACCCATCTTCCCCATGGGATCTAAGCCCCTCTCAATTGTAAGCATAGTAGGCATCACCATCCCCAAATCCTCAAGATTGAGGAATGAACAAACTTAAGGGGGGAATGCAACTATGCACTAAAGTAGACATTATTATTCTAGTAATGGAAGAACTTTTAACATTGATATATAGGCAGTGGTCACCAGACGTTCTGAAGGGAAGAAGATGGAAGAATAGGTATAACATGGGGCAGTTTTTGGACATGGGAATTGTTCTGAGTGACATTGTAATGACAAGTACAGATCATAATGCATTTTGTCAAAACCTACAAAATTGTGCAGTGCAAAGTGTAAACTATAATGTAAACTATAGACCATAGTTAATAGCGATGCTTCAATATGTGTTCATCAACTGTAACAAATGTACCACACTAATGTAGGATGTTGTTAATGGGGAAAATTGTAGGAGGGGGAGGGGATGAGCTGTATGGGAATCCCCTACATTTTCAATGTATCATTTATGTAATCTAAAGCATCTTTAATAATAATTAAAAATAATAGTAATAATAAGAAAGAGTCAATGTAGAAAAGTGCTTCTACTTTTGGCACACCACAAAGCTTATCCCTTTGAAAATCAGTGACTAATTATTTTGCTGATTGGAGCTTCTGGCCTCCACCCAGAGTTACCACTTGGGGCTTTGTATTCTTCAGTTCCCTGGCCTGGTTATCAGATACAGCCCCTTTGAGAAGTAGCTATTAGCTTACTACTGAGCTTTTGTAAAAATTGGACACCTGATCAGTGGTGTCATTGTGAAGCTCCAACTTGATATTCCTATTTTGGAGTGGGCAACTCAGATTCAATGACTCACAAGGTGGGAAGGGCCTAACAAGCCACACTTGCTAAGCGCAGTCAGTCTTGTTCCATTGGTATCTCTGCTTTCCTGAAAAGGTGGCAGCTGTCCCTCTGAGGAAAACATCTTATCTAACTCCACAGATTAAAGCAAAACTGCTGGCTCAATGAAGCCTACACTTAACAAAGGATTCCTTAAATTGCTGAGTCTGGTTCAGTTACACTGAGTGCTGGTTTGAAACTGTATGTACACCAAAAAACTCATTCTTAAGTTCCATCCATTCCTGTGGATGTGAACCTTTTGTGATTAGGATCTTTTGATGAGGCTACTTCAGCTGAGGTGCGGAGAAAGTGACCTGGTCATGTTAGTACAACAGCTTTTAATCACCATACCTAAGTAATATAAAATATCAGCGCCGCACCCCCTCTTTTGCCCCCTGCCACCACCCCAAATAAGAGTACTTATAAGGTTGGTGGATTTCCTTCAACTAAACATAAAGATATTTGTTATTACCTATGTATATGTCTCTATTTAAAAGATACCTCAACTTTTTACGAAGTAGAGGGACAAACACTGAGAACTTTCCAAGTTGACATGTATTTGCAAGTTAAAGTTAATTTCTCAGAAGTGTTCTTATGTAGCAAATGTTTAGCACCAATAATCTGCTATGCTCAGTACAAGACAAAGATTTGATTTAATCTTAGCCCTAGCTTCCTATCTTCATTAAACTTTCACTAAGGAGGAATAACTGCTAAGGCAATATTTAGTTGTGAAAGAAGGATCTTTCCAATTTCAAATTTAAATGCACTAAAATGAGTATTTAAATGTATCCTGAAGACATGTATCAGGGAGAGTTATTATTCAAGTATGATCATTGCTGGGTTGTGCTTTTAGTGAGCTCTCGTGTATTTGGAGCTTGGTAAATACAGTGTAATTCCGTGGCTTTCTGATGACTTTTTTTTCGCTTCATAAAAATACAGAATGCACTATAATACTTCCCTCAGGCCTAACACATAGAGATAAAAAGTTAAAGGAATCCTTCCTTTTGTTTATTAGCTTTGTCTAGTCACTGGAATTTAAGAACGAGTGTGAATTTATTTATTTTTAATTTAAAATAGTTCTTTTGTTTGCTGTTTTTTGTGTGGATCTTTAGGGTTTCATTCTAAGAATATATTTTCTAAAAACAAGAAACACTTCAACTGTTTTTATGGATGTTTTTATCTGGTTATTTGATTAGTGTTCTCTCAATACAGTGTTATATTTTCCTGTTTTTATCTAATATATATTACTTATAAATTACAATTTTAATTCAAACATGTGTTTGTTAATTTTGATAAAAAACACCAAGCAAGTGTTATTACATAATGTAATGCTACAAAACAATATTGGATGTAATAATGAAACATTATTTTGGGTATCCAAAATCTCTTTTTGTTTTGGTAAAATTGCTAAATATTTTGGTTGGTAATCTTTCAGTGCTTTTTCTCCGATACATGACTTGGATATCAACATGTTTGTTTAGACAAAACCTCACTGAAGAGCTGAAACAACCACATTCAAGAACCACTTCCCTTGTTCCTATAAAAGACGATACAAAAAACAATTTGAGAAGTAAACAAAGAGTCATCACAGAATTAATATCATTTGACACCAAACACTATTCAATATTGAACACTGTAGTTGGAAGAATATTAACTTGGACATTTCTTCAAAGTGAGGAACTCTGCTAACGTCAAATCGTTTCATCTGAATTAATCTTTCAAAGGCTTTTATGTAAAAAAAGAAGTCTTTCTAAATATTGCTATTGGGAGTCTTTTCAGTGAAACAGTGATCACATGGTTTATGAATGAAATGTTTTGTGGGACAAGATGTCAAACTACAAAACCCACAAAATCAGAAGATACAATTCAAAAAGTGTAACACGTATAATAAGTATAACACCATACTGAACTGTGTTAACGTTGGTCATTTTGTGACTAATAATCATTTATTATTTCAGTTCAGTGCCTTCCTTTTTGATGTATATTAATGTAAATAAACAACATAAAAGTACTGTTCAAGGGCACTGTATTTTTCTATTATGCACTTGGTTTTCTGAGTCGATTTCACATTATTAATTCATATTAAAAATCATTTCTAAAAAATTTACTCATAGTGGTATATACTTGCCCAAAGGTTTAGTGAGGTATTAAACTGTACTAACTTCAGAAATGTGACTGCTAAAATTGACAATTAAAAATCCTTTGAAAATTAAATATTTATATTTTATTAACACATGCAGTTTTGCAAGGTTTGAATAATATTTTTTTTCAATAATTGTCATCTTTTATCACAAGGGCTGAAAAAGTAATGTTAAAATTTTCCTCTTCAAAACATACAAAATGAAATAGATGAAAAAGAATTAAACACCTGTAATTAAATTTGAAATGATCACATTTGGAAAAAAGGTATGTTCTGTTGTTTTGGGGTGGAATGTGCTATACATGTCAGGTAGATCCTGTTGGTTGAATGCGTTGCTCAGATATGCAATTTCCGTCAGTTGCTGAGTTGGGGGCTGGTTTACATCCTCAGCTCTAGTTGTGGGTTGTATATTTCTCCCTTATGTCTATAAGTTTTTGTTTCATGTATTTTGCAGGTCTGTTTAGTGTTTATACAATTAAGATAGTTATGTCTTCATGGTGTATGGATACTTTTTTCATTATGTAATGTCCCTCTCTGTTCCTGGTAATTTTCTTTCTTCTGGAGTCTATTTTATCAGATACTAATATAGCCACTTTTCACTTTTTAAAAAATTAATGTTTGCATGTCATATCTTTTTCCATCTTTTTACTTTCAGTCTATCCATGGTCATTGAATTTTGAAGCAAGTTTCTTATAAGAGCATAGAAATCTGATTGCTGTTTTTTATCCACTTTGCAAATCTCTATTTTTGATTTGCTCATTTATACCATTTGTTTTTAGGGTAATTATTGATATGTTAGCTCTTATGTTTGCCATTTTATTCATTGTTTTCTGTTTGTTTTCTCTGGTTCTCATTCCTCTGTTTCTCTTTTCTTGACCTCTTGTGAGTTACTTGAACATATTTTAGGATTTATTTACAGTGTTTTTGAGTGTTAACTCTTTTTACAATATTTATCTTGGTTATTAACAGTTTACTGGTATGAACATTTATCCACTTTGAGTAAAGTGTAGAAACCTCACTTCCCTTTATGTTATAAATATAAAGAGGTAAATACCTTCTTGACTTTTAAATACCCCCCATAAAGATCTCCCTTACTTTCCAGCACTCTGGCAGCACTCAATGCTGTGTCCTATTCTTTCTCAAACACAAAGACTGCTTCTTGATCTCTATCATTATCACACGGATTATTGGTATTTTCAAGGGATAAATGTGGACTTCACCTAGTGTGTGTGCCTTCACTAAAATATTGAATTTTATTTAGTTTTTATCCTACTTTTGGTTATTCTCTTGGGACTATAAATATATATATATTTAATATTTTGTTCTTGGTAGGTTTGTCTGATTTAAGCCACTATGATATTATAAAAGTTAGAATTTCCATTAAGCATTTATTGAACTCCTATATAACAAATGCTGAGCTGCATATCATATTTTATGGCACACTTGTTTAAAAAACCTTTTCTTGTAAGTCGTCATAACTCACAATTGATTTTGTATAGGTAATTTTGTCATTATAGACTTGCATGGGAGGTACTAAATTAAATAGAAGAGTACACATAAATAAATATGTTTATGAAAATAATTAAATAAGATATATATTTTATTGTAAACATATCTTTAACAAATATATTATTATACATTATTATACTCTACATTAACTTCTTATCTATTTTAGCCTATATATTATATTCTCCTGTTATATTTTATATATAAAAGTATTATATATATTATATATATTAATTTTTACAAAAGACTTCACTATTACCAAGTCATCCAACACTAAACTTGAATTCATCTTTGGCTTTTCTTTTTCCTTACCATTCTAAACAAAATTACAAGTTTTCTAGCTTTACCTATTTCTAAAAGATAAAATTCTCCATTATTTTCTTTCTAAGCTTTTAAGAGACAGACTTTACAGATAAAAGTATGAAAACTTCAACTGTATAAAATTTCATTTAAGTAATAGAATGAATAAAAATAAAATCAAAATAAAATAAATATGGAAAAGGACACAGAAAACAGTGGTAAATATGTCAAGCATAATTTCACATGCAAAGTTGATTTTTGTAAGTTTAAGTAAATAGTTAAGAAAATTATTATGATTTCAATAAGTAAAATTAATAGAGCATATATATGGACAAAAATTTATTGGTTAATATCAAAATAGTCCAACTTTATACCTGATTTAGGAGCATTTAATTATGTGGGCAATAGTAAAAGTTTCTGCCTTTTCCCCAAGGCTTTGAGCCAAGACATGACTTGTTGGAACTTTATTTTGGGATGACTTTTCAATGATTTTATCTTTCAAGTAATACCTTACTTTGTCTTGAGGAAACACCTACCCCATTGGATACAGTTAAATGAGATTCCCTCCCCGTAATTTAAATGCTATGTATAGGAATTTACAGACTGAAAACTGTTGAAGTTCCTCCGTATGTCAGAGAGTGTAACATGACTGACCATTCCAACACTTAAGCCACTGGTAAATTTTCCACTTGCTTCCATTACTTCCATAATTTTCTTACTATCCTCATTCCTCTGCCTCCTTTCAATTCTGGGCTCCAATAGCCTTCATTATATTGCCTTTTGCCTAAGTTAACTAAATTGTCTCGCTCCGTCCCTGCCCCCTCCCTTCCTTCCTTCTTTCTTCTTCAAAGAACTTTGAATGATAAGGAGTAAAAGAAAAATAATAATTCTCGCAAAATTTAGCTCAAATTCACATCGGCTACTTCTTGGAAAATGAAATCTATATTATAGAGTCTATTATTCTCAATGTTGCGTAGTGAAGAGAAAGAACAGCTGCTCAGTTGTAAGCAGGGTACAGCAGCAGTTATGTCCAAAGTGTTCTGGCTTTCCATCCTTAGCTACATTCCCAGTGGAAATGACAATCACTTTCGCATAGTAAGTTATTATTCTCATTTAACTAGTTATCAGAGAAATGATGGATAAAGACCTCACAATGAAATAGCTGTTAAACTTATAATATTCAACAATTGTTAATGTCTACATCTAATGAGAATTCTTTGAAATGAAAACTCAGAAAAGTTACGCAATTTGTCTAAGCTAATAAGTCATGTAGCCAAGCCAAGATTTACCTTCTGGTTGGCTTTTGTAATGTTTCATAATATATTGTTTTACAGATAAAATAAAAAGAACCAGTTAAAGTAACAATATGAAGTATGAGATAGATATTTCACAGCACCATGTATAAAATATGGTGTCAAATTCTATCAAGAGCTCACTAAATTGGAATTTTTTTTCATTAATACATGTAATTAAGAATCTGATAGAGAACCAGGAAGAACTAGGAGAAGATATGTGGCAATTCAGAGATAGAAAGAGGTAGGATTATTACATACTAAATATCTTGGAACAATAGTTTTTCCTGTCAAAACTTCTCAAATATTGACTAAAAGTCCTCTAAAAGGAAACTAAGAATTATGTATGTAAGGACAATGGATGCCCAGAAATCGAGTGAGAACTACAGATTATAGGACTCTTTAGGGACGAGCCATGACAACCACTCTTTCCTTTGGCTCCTGGGATGTCACACAGTCAATATCTTATACTCCCACTTCACCCTGTGTTACAATTATATCTTTTTAAAAAATATATTCCCAGACAACTTTTAAGGAGAATATATATTTAAATACCACAATAACTATGTTCCAAAATTAGTGTATAAAACTCAGATTTCTCGTGGTTTGGGAGACACTTATGGCTGAAGGACAATATTTAAGAAAAAAAGAATAACTGAGAGTTAAATTTTGGCTGCAGAAACGTAAGAGTTACAGTTCATAGATTATGTTACTACAAAAGGAAAACAACATTTAATCATCAATTTATTTTCTATATTGGCATGACCCTTAAAGTGATTCTGTTTTGTCTTGCTGCTTAGCTTATAGCTAAAATAAGGGCAAAGAAAAGCTAATCAGCAAGTAATAGATCTTCCAGAGAGGAAAAAACGGGTATTAGGCAGTCCTCTTTCCTTGTGGTGGATCTATTTCACTTCTGAAATACTATAATAGAAATTTGAGTGGGTACTGAGTTAGAACGTTCAAGGTATCAATCATCATATCAAGATTAGTTCTTTTGCTTGAACAAATTAGAGATGTTTTCATAAGAAATGTTTATAATGGAAGTCTGGCAGAAAGAAGTTATCTTTGTGTTTCTTACTGCAACTTTCTGATCTACCTTAATTATTGATTTGGTTCATAATCTTAAAATGTACCATTTAGACAATTTAAGCTTTTCTTTTCTAAGCTATTTTCCTTTTATTTATTTTTCTTGCCTTTTGTGCAATGTTAAATAAAAGTGGTGAGCCTGGACATTCTTGCCTTGTTCTTGATCCTAGGGTAGAAGTATTCTCTTTCAACATTAAGCATAATGCTTACTGTAAATTTCCTATAGATGCCATTCATCAGTTTGAAGGACTTCCTTTCTACTCCTAGTTTGCTGAGAATACTTTTTATCATTAATGGGTGTTGCATTTTGTCAAATCCTTTTATGAATCTGTAGATTTGGTCATATGACTTGTCCTTAGTTTATCCATATAGTGAATTACATTGATTGATTTTGAATGTAAAACCAATCATGCATTCCTTGGATTTAATCCCACTTGGTCATGATGTATTGACATTTTTATATATTGCTGGACTGGATTTACTAATTATTGTTAAAGTATCTGTGTTCTGGAGATGTTTTGGTCTGAGTTTTATTATTATTTTTTCTTTTTTTCTTGTAATATCTTTGGTTATACGTTTAAGGTAATACCACCTTCATAAAAGGTGTTGGGCAGTGTTCTCTCCTCCCTATTTCTGGAAAAGTTTGTATATAATCGGTCTTATTGGGATCTTACATGTATGTTAGAATTTATAAGGAAGCCTCATAGACCTGCCTGATGTGAATGTTTTAAAATAGTAATTCTATTTTTTTAGTAGATATGTGTGATTCTAGTTACCTATTTCCTTTTGAATGATATTTGGTAGTTTGTATCATTAATAGACTTCTATTACTTCTAAGTTGTCAAATTTATTGCCATGTGGTTGTGTGTAATAGTCCCTTACCATGAGTGATTTGTGTGTTGGATCTGTAAATATGCTCTCTCTTCAGTTCCTTATATTCATAATTTTTAAAATCTCACTATTTTCCTCATCAATATGACTACTTTTAGAAATCTTTTGAAAGAGCTAGCTTTGGTTTCATTTATATTTCTCTTTTGTTTTTATGCATTTTATTTCATTGATTTCATCTCTTAATGTTTACTTTTTATTACTTTGTGTTTAATTTTTCTTTTTATTGTTTCTTAAAGTGGAAGCTTTAGAATTTCTATACATCTTTCTTCTTTTCTACAATAAACATTTTATTGTATAAATTTCTTTCCTAGCATTTACTTTGCTGGATCTCACAAATTTTGATATCCTTTGTTTTCATTTTCATTTAATTCAAAATACTTTCCAATTGTCTTTGTGTTGTCTAATTTCTACATGTTTTAGAGTTTTCCAGATAACTTATTTTTATTTCTAATTTAATTCTATTGTCAGAGCATATAATTTGTGAATTTCACTGTACTCTATCTTGGGAAATGTTTCATGGATACTTGAAAATAATGTATATTTTGTTATTGTCAGGTGGAGTCTTCTATAAATGTCATTTAGATCAGGTTGCTTGATAGCCAGTTTTAAATTTTGTACATTATTAATTTTCTGTCTGCTATCAATTTATGTCTGCTTGTTGAAATCTCCAGGTAGAATTATAGGTTTATCTATTCCACAATTCAGGTTTAATTTTTTTTCTTTTTCTTTCTTTCTTTCTTTTTTTTTTGTGTGTGTATTTTTGAAGGTCCCTCATAGGTTCATGCACATTTAGCATTGTCATAAGTTCTTTATACATTGATCTTTTTGTCACTATAAATTTTCCCTCTTCATCCTTAGTTTGCCACAAGGTTGCTGAGGCAAAGTATCAGAAATGGGTTGGCTTTCATAAAGGGGATTTATTTGTGGTTGAAAGCTCACAGTTCTGAGGCTGTGAAAAGTCCAAATCAAGGCACCATCAGAGATGCTTTCTCACCAAAGTCAGCTACTGGTAATCCTGGCATCCTGCCATGTGGTGATCAGGCATATGGCAGGCTCATCTCTTTAGCCTTGAATTGCTCTGTGGGCCCAACCTCATGGGGGCTTTGTGCTTAAGCGATCTTTGAGTGCTCTCTCACATGGCAGGATAAAAAATGGTGGAGCTCTCTTTTCCTGTGTGTCTGTCTCTTTGTGTCTCAGTTTATATCAGACCCAGCAAGAGGGTGGAGACTCAATATGAGTCATGCCTCAGTCCTGACATAGTCCAGTCAAAATAGTCTCACACCCACAGGAATGGATTAGTTCAAAAACATAATCTTTCTCCTTTGGAATTCATAAAAGAACTTCAAACTGTCATACTGCACTCTCTGAATCCCCAAAAGACATGTTACTTCCATATACAAAACACTCATTACATCACAATATTTAATAATCCTTAAATCATTTAGTAGCAATACTAAGTACAAAATCTCAATAAATCAGTTATCGGCACGCAGTTTCTCTTGGGGCAGAAATTCCCCTCCAGCTGTAGATCTGTGAAACTTAGAAAACAAGTTAACTGCTTCCAATATACAAAGAAGGGACAGACATCAGATAAATTTTTGCATTAACATAAGGAGTACTTAGAAGGAAAACAGGCATCACAGGTCCCAAACAATTCTGAAAACCTGCAGGGAATACTACATTAGATTTCAAAGTCTGAGAATCATCCTTAGAATGATGTTTTCTCCTTGGGGCTTTGTGGGGTCCAAGCCTTTTCATGGACTTGCCCAATGGCAATTTTCTCAGTTCCAACCTCATCACACACCTGGGTGGCAGTCGAGCTCTGGACCTCACACTCCAAAAGCATTGGGGTGACAGCCACACATCTCCCAATATCTGGGGGACAGTCCCAACTCCCTTAGTACAGTGGGGGTGGTGATCTAACTTTTCCCAACCACTGGGGAATGTGTCTAACCCCCTCTGTAGCCTGGAGAGGCCAATCTCCCCCTGAATAATGGGCTAGAAGATCCACCCTCTTCAAATGCTGGAGTAAAGTCACCCTTGCAACACACATGGATAGGGTCCCTTACCCATTTAGGTAGTAGTTTTGTTTTGTTTTGTTTTTTTAAGAGTTACTGGGGTTTGAACCCAGGACCTCATACATGGGAAGCAAGCACTTAACCATTGAGCTACATCCACTCTCCCGCTTACCCATTTATAAAGCCACTCCAACATTTTTGATAATTACAAGCAACTGTACCCCACTCTTCTGGTACCAATTTCTATTTTAGTTTGCCACAAGGCTGTCAATGCAAAGTACCAGAAATAGGTTGGCTTTTATAAAGGTGGTTGATTTATTTGTGGTAAAACCTATTTTCCCCATCAGTTTTTTGTTCCTTTTTTCCATGATTTTCTTCCTTGTTTTGGAACAATTGAGAATTTTCAAGGCTTTGTTTATACCCACTATTGATAGGTTAGTAATATTCATTTACTTATTTATTTGTTTATTTATTTATTGCTGGCATCTGTAGGGTTTGCTATATTCATTGTTTTTACTTATAAGAAGGCTGTGATAAGTTCAAATCAAGGCACCATCAGAGATGTTTTCTCACCAAAGTAAGCTACTGGTCATCCTGGTGTTCTGCTACATGGTGATCAGGAATATGGCGTTCCCTCAGTCCTGAACTGCTCTGTGAGTTCAGCCTCTTGGGGATGTCTTGCTTAAGCAATCTTTGAATTCTCTCTCACATGACAGGGTCAAAAATGACAGACTTCCCATTTCCTGTGTGTCTCAGTTAATATCAGACCCAACAAGAGTGCAGAACCTGAGTCACACTTCACTCCTGATATAGTCCAATCAAAAGAGTCTCACACTCACAGCAATGGATTAGTTCAGAAACTTAATATTTTTCTTTTTGGGATTCATAAAATAACTTTAAACTGTCACACCTAGTAACATAATTTTTTTGTTGATAGATCTACTTTGTCTGATATTAATACATCCACTGCAGCTTTCTTTTTATTTGTGTTTTCATGGTAAATCTTTACCAATACTTTTTATATTTAATCTGTTTGTTTCTTTGTATTTAAAACTTGTTTTCTATATACATTAAATAGATGGTTTTTGTTTTTTATCCAGTCTTGTCAACTCTATCTTTTGGTTGTATTGTTTAAACCACTTACCATTTTGGTTGTTGCTTTCTATTTTCCCCATCAGTTCTTTGTTCCCTTTTTCCCTATTTTTTCCCCCTTGTTTTGGAATAAATGAATGTTTATTATGGCTTTGTTTATATCCACTATTGAGAGATTAGTAATATTCATTTATTTATTTATTTGTTTATTTATTTATTTATTGCTGGCATCTGTAGGGTTTGCCATAGGCTTGTTTTCACTTATAAGAAGCTACCATTAACTGATATCATACCATGTCACATAGAGTGTATTTACCTCATGATTGAATTTTAATTTCCTTTTCTAATATTTTATATTATTTTTTCATACAGTTTATTTCTGCATGTGATATAAACCACAAATGTCATTACTTTTAATTTTAATACTCAATTGATATCTAAATAGATTAAACATGGAGATTTTTTGTTTTTAAACCTATATTTACCATTTCTGGACCTTTTCATTCCTTTGTGTAGATACAAATTTCTTTCTGATATCAGATCTCTTCAGTCTGAGGAATTTCATTTAATATTTCATGTAATATTTCATTTAATACTCTGAATATGTTTCATATTCATATGGTATATTGGTAAAGCATACTCTCTACTTTTGTTTGAAAATATCTTTGTTATAAAAAATATGTAGTTTATTAAATGAAAATTATTTCTAGATACATTTTGATAAGGGTTGCAGATTTAAAAGGTGTTTATGTTTAATTTTGTATTTAAAATCAGCATATCTTTTCAAATTATTACCAGGAAATTTTCATGGATTCTGATTTGCAAAGGATTTTATACAATTGCATAACAAATATATTATTTACAAGCTCTAGAAATAGAGCAGCCATATATCACAACCAGTCATTAGGGTTTCAGGGGCCCTCTGAAGTTCACCTGGTTATTATGTCTTCAGCACAGGTGGATGACTGGGAATGACTGGCTGTAGTGGCCAGCACTGACTCTGGTTTGTACACCTATCAGCTTGCCTTTACCTCAGGTATTTCTTTATGCTGTTTTGAACCACTGTCTAGAGTCTTTTACTTTCAGTCTGAAGAATTCCCTTTAACTTGCTTATAAGGCAAATCAAGTGGTGATGAACTCCTGCAGCTTTTGTTTATCTGGGAATGCCATAATCCCTCCCTAGTTTTTGAAAGAAAGTCACACCAAATATAAAATTCTTAACTGGTAGCTGTTCTCTTTCAGGACTTTAAGTATTTCAACCAACTGCTTTCTTGCCTTCATGGTTTCTGACTAGAAATTGGCACTCAATCTAACACATTGCTTTTCTCTGGCAGCTTTCAAAATTCTCTCCTTGTCCTTTGCATTTGATAGTGTGGTCAGTGTATGACAAGGTGTATTTCTCTTCATGTCTATCCTGTTTGGTGTTCTCTGTGCTTCTTGGATGTGCTTATTCACAACTTTCCTATGTTTTGGAAGTTCTCTGCCAATAGTTTTTTGAATATTCCTTCTGTCCCTTTCTTTCTTCTCCTTCTGAGGTTCTCATAATGTGTACCTTGGTACATTTGATGGTGTCCCAGAGGACTTTTAGGCAATTTTCAGTTTTTATGATTCTTTTTTTCTCTTTCTGTGCCTCAGCTTGTTTCATTTCTAGAGTTTTGTCTTCAGGTTCACTAATTCTTTCTTCTGTCAGCTCTAATATGCTCTTGAAACCTTCCTGGGTATTTTTCATTTCATTTATTGTGGTCTTCAACTCCATTTGTTCTGTTTGGTTCCTTTTTAAAATTTCTATCTTCTAAGATTCTTATATTGTTCATTCATTGTTTTCCTGATATCTAACTCTGTATTTTCCTTCATCTCCTTGAGCATTTTTAAGATTATATTTGAAAAAGTTTTATGCAAATATTCCTGTTGTCCTGATATTGTGATAATCAGGTTAGGCTAAACATTCGCTATATTAGAAACCATGCGTGTGTCCCCAGACCTAGTTTTTCTCCCTAGGTCTGGTTTTTTGAATGCTGGTGATAAACCAAGCCTGATTTATTATATGACCATCCTGTATGGGAAATGACTGTAACTCTAGGTATCTTTGGTCATCCTTAAGAGATATAGCAGGGGGGCAGATGTAGCTCAAATGATTGGGTGTCCATCTCCCATATGGAAGGACCTGGGTTCGATCCCTGGGACCTCCCAGTAAAAGTTTAAAAAAAGGAAAATATAGAAGGCACACAGGTCACCAGGCCCCATGCGCGAATGTGCCATCATGCCCCTTGAGTAGATGTGCTGTCATGCCCTGTGAGCGTGTGCACCACCAGGCCCCACGAGTATGTGAGTCCCCCAGGCCTCATGCGTGGGTGTGCCATCAGGCCCCATTGAACCACGCAGCAAGATGATGATGTAACAGGAGAGTGACACAAGGGAGAGCCAAGAAAAGACACACTGAAAAACCAGGAACTAAGGTGGCACAGGCGGTAGGATGCCTCTCTCCCACATCAAAGTTTCCGCTGATCAAATCCCAGTGAAGACAGGAAGAGAAGGATGAGCAGAGAGGACAGGAAACAGACACAGAGAATTGCCCAGCGAATGGACACAAAAAACAGCAAAAACAGGCGGGGGGTGTGTAAAAATGGATAAAAGTAAACAAATAAATGAAAAATATTAGGGTGGGTTGGGGTAAAAATACAGCAAATGTAAGGTATGGACTATAGTTAGTACTGTAGTAATATTTTGATGATATTCTTTCATAATTTCTAACAAATGTTTCACAATAATGCAAGGTATTGGTGTTGGGGTGATGTATGGGAGCCCTGTATGATGTTATGCATGTTTGTTTTGTAAGTTCACAACTTTCACTATACACTTATTGTTTAACTATGTTCATATATGAATGATGTACTTCAATAAAATTTTAAAAAGTAAAGTAAAATAAAAAGGTTTTGTTTGTTATATCCACATTCTGGTCTTCTTCACTGGTGTTTTCTGGATTTTTATCTTCTTCCTGTGTATGGGCCATGATTTCCTGTTTCTTCCTTTGTCTTGTGCTCTTTTATTGCACAATGTACCTTTTAATATTTTAAAATATAACTCTTGGGTTTATTCTCTGAGATGTCTCTTTCTTGATTTTATAACCAGCTGGTGATAAGACAGATTTTCTTGAGCTTCAGCCCTTCTATCAGGAAGGTATGTCCAAGGTGAATACAGTATGCAGGGTTTTCCCTGTCTTTCTGGGCCTGTGTCTTGTTCTGGCCTTGTGATTCTTAGTTGTTTTGGAGTTCCCCTGTTTACAGGAGTTTTTTGGTCTTTTCTGTTGACCAGAAAACAGGCCTGCCTCTCCCAGGTGTTTGAAGCCAACAAGCTGTTGCCCCAGACTGTCCACCTCTTAAGAGTTTCTTACACTCCTTTCATTGTCTCAAGTTGTTTTTCCTGGAGAGCAAATTCTGGGAGGACAGAATTTTCCAAGTCACTCTTTCCCAGTTTAAACAGAGCCAGAGAACCACAAGGGGCACAGACCATCTCCATAGTGCCCTGAAAAGATCAGGAAGGATGCCAAGAGCTTCTTGCATGGCTACCCAAAACTGAGCTTTCTTGACCTGCCCAGCAAATGCAACTCTTCAACTAACTTTCTCCTATAGTTCTGAGGAAGTGCAGTGTTCTTAAGTCTCCATAGTCAGTGCCCCTATCTGGTGTGGTCTGAAATAATGGCATCTGCCATCCTTGTCTGGGCAGGTTGAAAGAATGGCTACCCTCAGACCTGTGCTTCCCACAATCTGAAGTCACTAATTAAAAGCCATAATCAGTGATCGGCCATGCCCACCCCTGGTCTTGGGGAAGAGGGCTTTTATGTCCCTTACAGTCACAGGCATTCTAGGCAGGGGCTGGACCCCACAGTGGCTTGCCACAGGAGTGGGAGATGGGAGTTTGCAGCCATCATGTGGAGAGGGCAATTTGCTGTTCTTTACCATGATTTATCAGCATCTTCCTACCACTCTTTGCTTGATGCTGTACGATGTTCATCTGGCCTCAGGAGTTTCAAAATAGTTGTTTCAGACAGCTCCTGCCTGTTTAACAGTTGTTCTGGTGGAAGGACTGAGTCGTGGAACTCCCTAAATCTTCCATCTTCCCCGATCATGTTATCTTCATTTTTGAAAGATATTAACACTGGGAAAATAATTCAAATTGTTTTTCTTTCCTTTCAGTACTTTAAATATTTTGCTCAATCTGCTGTCTGGTGTAATGTTTAATCTTATTCATCTTTACTCTGAGTCTTTTCCTTTTCTTTTTTCTGACCACTGCTTGGGTTGTCTTTTTTATTTACTGTTTTTCATCAATTCATTATGATGTGCTTTGTACAGCTTTTCAAGTTCCTTGTTTGCTAATTCTATCACTTCTCTAGCTTCTGATTCAGTTTTTATTAATTGCCTTTTTCTAGTTATTGGTCAAGTTTTCTTATTTATTTGCAGACCTGACAACTTTTTTTAATTTTAAATTTCATGTACTTGTGCATTGGATTTTTGTATGCCTTTAACTAGTGCTAGAATTTATTCTAGTGTATAGCTAAACTATTTAGAATCAGTGGCACTATTTCAGTGCTTGCTTATATGCTTTTTGTTAGGGCAAGGTCAGAACAGCCATTTAATTCATGGCTTGTTTAACCTCACTTCTAAGGCAATTTGCTTCTGAAGATTATACCCAATGTCCCCTGTTTTATGGGGTCTTTATACTCTGGCTGGTGGTTACATGAAATATGCCAGTCCTGTTAACATCCTCAGGTACATAAAAATGACTGTGGATAGGTACGGCACTGGCTGTTTCCCAAAGATATGGCATCAACTGTCACATGAAGAACAGGCCAAGCTACAATGATATGTCTCTGCAACATCTATGTATCATTCAATTGTTATTTAGTCGCTGTATGTCTTTTATCAGTCACCTATTGTTGTAAAGGTTTTCTTCTTCTTGCTGCATATTGAGGTTCTGGCTCCTCTTAAAGATCCAAGAATAGTCCCCACCTGGATCAAGGCTCCATACCTCCATGGAAACTTTGAAAAACCAACAACAACTGGCAGAAGCATCTTTCTCCAAGTTCTAGAAACAGTTAAAGGAATGCAGTAACAGGACTAGCACTGAATCAAGAAAAAACAAGAAGTCCTTGCCCCTCCTCCACTCCTCACTAACTTCGATCACACTTCTAGTATGGATATCTGGTCCCAGTTCTTGTACATATATACTGGGAGCATGTATATCTGGCCCAACCTGTCTGGTGGTGGCCTGAAGGACTCTCCATCCCAGAGACTCTCTTCAGAGACTCTCCCCCCTCCCCTCCTCCTCCTCCTCCTCCCCTGGCATTCAAGGAAAGCTCTATCAAAACACTAGCTGGATACAAACTTAAGAAACTGACACATCAGGGTCTAAATTCCATCAATAATATATTAAAATATCAAAATTGGCCAGGTTTCAATGAAAGGTTAAAAAATATACAAAGAAAGAGGATGTGATAACCCAAGTAAAGGAGAAGATTAAAACATTAGAAATCATCACTGAATAGGGCCAGAAGTGGGAAAAACCAGGCAAAGACATTTTTTGTATTAGTATTTTTTCTTTATTTTTAAAGAAGTTTTAGATTACAGAAAAGTTACATAAAAAATATAGGGGATTCCCATGTACCCCCACCCCCTCTCACATTTTCCCCTATTAATAACATGTTTTATCAGTGTGATATATTTGTTACAACTGATAAACAAATATTGAAGCATTGCTACTAATCATGGTCTATTGTTTACATTATGGTTTACACAATGGCCTGTATCTGTCATTGCAACATCATGTAGAATGATTCCAATATCCCACAAATAACTCACGTTACACCTAAATTCTTCCCTCTCCCTTCCCTCAGAACCTCTTGTGACCACTATCTTTATATCAATGATACAAATTCTTCCATTACTAGAATAATAATAAATCTACTTTGGTCCATGGTTGCACTCCCCCTTTATGTTTGTTCATTCCTCAATCTTGAAAATTTTGGGATGATGTTGCCCACTCTGCTTCCAGTTGAGAGGGGGCTTAGAATCCATAGGACAGTTGGATGGAACTTCCTTGTTTGCAGTTGTAGATACTCTGTTTTTTAGGATGGGCATTGTCCATCATCATCATTTTGTTAGTTATCCTGGATGAGTTTGGTGAATTGGAGAATATGTGTTGGCTGCAACTTTGCTGAGATTCAGGGCTCAACCAGCACATGAATAGCTGGATGATTTATGTCTCTGGGACATATATTTAATGGTTATAGCACTATTAATAGGTTCAAATAAAAAATGCACAGGGAAATTATAAATGAGTCTAACTCTGTTACGTTGAGGAGATAAGTTAACCAATATTCCAAGGTAAGGCCCACCAATGGGGTGTTGATTTCCTGGGGTTGTCTGTCCTGACTATATTGTCCAGATATCTCTAGAGCCCTGAGAAACACCCCTGCTTGAGGCATTGCTTACTGTGGCAGTCAGTGAGATCCTCCTGAGACATGTAAAACATAACATCTGGAATTACCTCCTGACAATTTTTGAAATCTCTTAACTTTAAAAACTCTTTTGTATTTAATATTTCCCCCTTTTGGTCAAGTTCTTTTTCCACCTGCATCACTAGTAGATGCTTGGTGATAATTCCTTGGTGCCAGGGAGGCCTATCCCCAGGAGTCATGTCCCATTCTGGGGGGAAGGGAGTGAGCTTATATGTTGAGATTGGCTCAGAGAGAGGAGAGGACACATATGAGGAACAAGGGGGTTTTCAGGATGTAACTCTTAGACAATGTAAAATATTAGACTTAGTTTCAATTTTTCAAGAATAAGGTTCAGGAGTACAAGCATTACTATCAAGGGTCTGGTGTATCAGTCTGTCCTCTTTCATAAGGCATTGCCTATGTACTCTAGAGATTCTTGCCACTCTTTTAGAGAATGTAGCAGGATTCCCCAGGATGGGAATTTAATATTTTGTTAGCTAGTGTGTGGATCTCCATTGACTGAGATAACACCCCATGACCACTTGACCACATTCATATTCCATAGAGGCATGCCCTGGGTATATACTTTGCCACACATCCCTCCACCACTAACACCCTGCATCAATGATCCTCCCTTGCCATAATTGTAACTTTTCTGTAGTACAAATCTTCTCCTAAACAAAGCCCAAAAATTTCTTGCATTATTCCTTTCATCACTGTAAAATCTGTTATCTTTTAAATATGTTTACAGTTTCTTCTGTATTTCCCCCCAGTGTCTTCTTACTTTTTTCACTTTATTTTCAAAGAAGCTTTAGCTTATAAAAAGTTACATAAAAAATATAGAGGATTCCCATATTCCCCACTCTCTACCTCTCTCACATTTTCCCATATTAATAAAATTTATATGAGTATGGTACATTTATAACAATTGATGAACAAATATTACCCTGCACCAGTGACCTTTCCTGGCCATATTTGCCAAAAGAATGTTCCCACAATTATAATTTCAACCACAAACCACAGTCTCCCGAGAGTTCACCTGTTCCTTCCTCCAGCCCTTCCTCCAGTTCTGTGGATAGTCCAGCTCACCCTCACTCTCCAGCATCATCAACTCCACTCACATCCCTGCCCCACTCTCACCATCCAATGCCAAACCACCCCCTCCATCTTATCATAGTTTCTGCTCAGATTCAGCATCAGCTCACCACAGTCTATTTCCTTTCTGACTCCTGATAACTTATCTTCCAGATGTTGAGCATCTTTTCATGCAGTTTTTAGCCATTTGCATTTCCTCTTTGGAAAAATGTCTATTAAAATCTCTTGCTTATTTTTAAAATGGGTTATTTGTCTTTTTATTTTTGAGATGTACAATTTTTTATATGCGCTGCATATTAGGCCCCTATCAGATAGATGATCACCAAATATTTTCTCCCATTGATTGAGTTGCCGTTTCACTTTCTTGACAGACTACTTTGAATCACAAAGGTTTTTAATTTTGAGGAGGTCCCATTTATTTATTTTTTCTTTGGTTGCTTTGAGTGTAAAGTTCATGACACTATTTCTTACTACAAAATCTTGTAGGTGCTTCTCTACATTATCTTCTAGGAACTTCAAGGTCTTGGCTCTTATATTTAGATCATTGATCCATATTGATTTAATTTTTGTACAGGGTTTGTGATGGTGATCCTCTCTCATTCTTTTGGATATGGATATCCAGTTCTCCCAGCACCATTTGTTGATGAGGTTATTCTGTGACCTTTGAGTGGGCATGGTGGCCTTGTTGAATATCAGTTGACCATATATGCACAGACCTATATCAAAACTCTGTTTGGTTCCATTGGTCAATATATCTCTCCTTGTGCCAATATCAGTTTTGACCACTGTAGCTTTGTAGTATGCTTTAAAGTCAGGTGTGTGATTCCTCCATATTCATTTTTCTTTTTCAACATATTTTTGGCTATTTGGGGGCACCTTGCCCTTCCAAATAAATTTAATAAAAAGTCTTTAACAGTTCAGTAAAGAATGCTGTTGTAATGTTTATTGGGATTGCATAAAATCTGTAAATCAATTTGGTTAGGATGAATATCTTAATGACATTTAGTCTTCCAATCCATGAAACGGAATATTCTTACATTTATTTTGGTCTTTGATTTCCTTTAACAATGTTGTATAGTTTTCTGTGTACAAGGCTTTCACATCTTTAGTTAAGTTTATTCCTAGATTTTTTTATTCTTTTAATTGCTATTGTAAATAGAATTTTTTTCTGGATTTCCTCCTCAGATTGCTCATTATTAATATACAGATATGCCTCTGATTTTTACATGTTGACATTACATCCTGCCACTTTACTGAACTTGTTTATCAGCTCTATAGGCTTTGTTGTAGATTTTTCAGGGCTTTCTACATATAGGATCATGTCATCTGCAAATAGTGAAATTTTTACTTCTTACTTTCCAATTTGGATTCCTTTTCTTTTTCTTGCATAAGTGCTCAAGCTAGTACTTCTAACACAAAGTTAAATAAGCAAAATGGGCATCCTTGTCTTGTTCAAGGTCTTAGAGGTAAAGCCTTTCACATTTCACCATTGAGTATGATATTAGTTGTAGGTTTTTCATATGTACCCTTTCACATGTTGAGGAAGTTTCCTTCTATTCTTATCATTCAAAGCTTTTGTCAAGAAAGGATGCTGTATGTTGTCAAATGCTTTTTGTGCATCAATGGATACGATAATGTGGTTTTTTTTCTTTTGATCTGTTAATGTAGTGCATTATATTGATTGATTTCTAATGTTGAACTGTCATTGCATAACAGGGATAAAACCCACTTGATTGTGGTGTATAATTCATTTGATGTTCTGTTGAATATGATTAGTATTGTGTTGAAGATTTTAGCATCTAAGTTCATTAGAGAGATTGGTCTGTTGTTTTCTTTTCTTGTGATGTCTTCATTTGGCTTTGGGATTAGGGTGATGTTGACATCATAGAATGAGTCAGGTAATGTTTCTTCCACTTCTACTTTTTGGAAGAGTTTAAGCAGTATTGATGTCAGTTCTTTCCGGAATGATTGGTAGAATTGACCCATGAATCCACCTGTTCCTGAGTTTTCTTGGTTGGGAGGTTTCTGATAACTAAATCAATAATGATTCTTTTGATTGGTCTTTGAGTTCATCTATTTCATCTTTCACCAATGTAGTTTGCTTGTGTGTTTCTAGAAATTTGTCTATTTCATTGACGTTGTCCATCCTGTTGGCATACAATTTTTATGATACTCTTTATTCAGTAGCATAAGTGATGTTATCCCCTCCTTCATTTTTTTAATTTTATTTACTTGCTTCTCTCTTTCTTTACTTGTTAGTCTAGTTAAAGGCTTGTGAATTTTATTAATCTTCTCAAAGAACCAGCTTTGTTTTGTTAAAAATATCTAGCATTGTTTTTTAATTCTCAATTTCATTTAGTTCTGCTCTAATCTTTGCTATTTCTTTCTTCCTGCTTGCTTTGTGATTACTTTGCTGTTTTTTTCCCTAATTCCTCCATGTGTGAAGTGAGGTCTTCGATTTTACCTCTTTCTTCTTTTTATATATAAGTATTTATGTCTATAAATTACCCTCTCAGCACTGCTTTAGCTGCATCCCATAGGTTTTGATACATTGTGTTTTCATTTTCATTCATTTTGAGTAGTTACTGATTTCACTTGCAATTTCCTCCTTGACCTACTGATTGTTTAAGATTGTGTTGTTTTACTTCCATATATTTTTGCCTATTCTGGTTCTCTGCCCCTTAATAATTTCCAGGTTCATTCCATTGTGGTCAGAGAAAACACTTTGTATAATTTCAATCTTTCTAAATTCATTGAGGCTTGTTTTTTGACTAGCATGTGTTCTATCCTGGAGAATGAAAATTGGCACTTAAGAAGAATGTATGTTCTGCTGTATTTGGGTGTAATGTTCTGTATATGTCTATTAGTGCTAGTTCTTCTAACACATTATTTAAGGTCTCTGTTTCCTCATTAGCCCTCTGTCATGATGTTCTGTCTAATGGTGATAATGGTGTATTAAAGTCCCTCAACATAATTACAGAATCATCTATTTCTCCACTTAGTTTTTCCATTGTTTGCCACTTATATTTTGGGGTAACAAACTTAGGTGCATAAATATTTATGATTGTTCTTCTTGATAGATTATCACTTTTACTAATATGCAGTGTCCTTCTTTGTCTCTTACAATAGTTTTGCATTTAAAGTCTATTTTGTCTGGTATTAGTATAGCTACTCCTACCCTGTTTTGTTTATTGTTGGCTTGTAAAATCATTTTCCAATATTTCACTTGCAACCTCCTTTTGTCCCTGGGTCTAAGGTGAGTTTCTTGTAACCAGCATGTATATGGGTCAAATTTCCTTATCCATTCTGCCAGTCTTTGTCTTTTGATTGGAGACTTTAATCCATTAACAATCATTTTTAATCCTGCCAAGGCAGAAGTATATTAGTCATATTTTTCCTTAGGTTTATATATGTCATATTTTGTTTTTATTTTTCTTTTTGTCCTTTTAATTATTCTTACTAATAATCTTTTCTACACTCTCCTCCAATCTTTCTCTCTTGTTTTTTTTCCTTTCAACATGCAGATCTCTCTTTAGTAATTTTTGAACATCAGGACTCTTGTTGATAAACTCATTTCCTCTTTATCTGTGAATATTTTGAATTCCCCCTCATTTTTAAATGCCAGCTTTTCTGATACAGAATTCCTGGCTGACAGGTTTTTTTCTTTTAGCACCTTAACTATGGCATACCACTGTCTTCTTGCCTTCATGGTTTCAGATAAGAAATCAGCATTTAATTTTATTGAATTTCCCTTTTTAATGTGACAGATGTCTTTTCTATTGCTGCTTTCAGTATTCTTTCTTTGTTTTGAGTGTTTAACAATCTGATAAGTATGTGTTGCTGTAGTCCTGTCAGGTTTTATACTGGTTAGAATGTGCTGCAATTCCTGGATATGTACAATCATGTCTCTTATAAGAGTTGGGAAATTTTCAGCCATTATTTCCTCCAACACTCCTTTTGCCCCCTTTCCCCTCTCTTCTCCCTTTGGGATGCCTAAAATGTGTATGTGTGTGCATTTTGTGCCATCATTCAACTCCCTGAGCCCCTGCTCAATTTTTTCTATTTTTTAATCTATCTGTTCTACGATCTGTCTGATTTCAGATGTACTATCTTTGATGTCACTAATTTTTTTCTCTGCCTGTTCTAATCTGCTGTTATGTGCTTCCAGCATATTTTTTATTTCTTGCATTGTGCCATTGATCACCATCAGATCCATTATCTTTCTATGTATGTTTATAATATCTTCAGTATGTTTCCCCAGTGTCTTCCTAATATCCTTTACCTCTTCCTTTACTTCATTAAGTTGATTCATATTTGTTTGGATATCCCTGATTAGTTGTTCCATGTTTTGCATCTACAGTATTTTTACTTTGTTCATTAGACTGGGCCATGCCTTTATATTTCTTAGTGTGGCTTTTAATTTTTTGTTGGTGGGTAGGCAACTGTTTATCCTGATGGTCTTATTCAGATGGCTCACTTCTCTTTCTAGTCTAGGGCTTTATTTAATTTTGTTTTGCATTAAAGGTCCTCTTTAACACTTGTCTCCACTTATTCTATATCCTTTTAGTTTCCATGTTACCCCTCAAAAATATTAAAACCACAAAAAAAGGAAAATAAGAGTAAATAAATAATAATAATAATAATAATAATAATAAAAGGTTGAAAAAGAAACCATAAAATAATGAGGAAAAAATAAGTAATAAGATTGAAAAATAATAAAAAATAAAGAGGAATATGAATAAGAATTTAAAAGGTGGAATAAAAAATAAACAAGAAAACATAAAATAAAATATCAGAAAGATGAGAAGAAAAGAAAGAAAACAAAGACCAAATGAGAGAAGACTGAATGAAAGGAAGGCAACAGAAGAGGGAAAAATGAAAGAAAGAAGATAAATAAAGAAAAAAGGAGAGAAAGAAAAAAGGAAAAAAGAAAAAAAAATAGACAAAAACAGTTTTTCCTCTCAAGCCACCTGTAACTGTCTCAGCCTGCTTGTGCTCACCAAACAATCACACTTCAGCTTGCCCTCCATAAATAAGATACTCTGGTGTAAAGATAAGAATAAAGAATAAAAAAATAAAATAATGAATAAAAAAATCTCAGTCTAAGTTTCCTCTCAGTCAATTCACCCTACCCCAATGATCCCGGTGGATGCTTGGCAACTCACTGGATCCCTCTCTGGATCCCTTCTCTTCTGGGCTGGTTTGATATCTGACAGCTCCTGGGCACCTTTCCCTACTCCCCCATCCTTCAGACCAGTTGGGCATCTGAAGGGTGCCAGGCTGCCTCTCCCCACCTCCTGTCCCTTAGGCCAATTGGGTTTCTGATGGTTTGCCAGCTTCCTCTCTTTGCTTCTCTCTCTCCCAGGAGAGAAGTAACAAGTGTTTTAGACACTTGTCAGCTTACACCTTCAATGACCCTGTTCCTCTCTCTCCCAGGGTAGGTGGGTGTGACAGCCTGCTTGATCATCTCCCCCTTCCTTTTTCCCTGGAGACTCTTCAGTACCAGCTGATGTCTTTCCTTTTCCCCAAACCAGCTGATATTTGGTCGACCTACCCTATCTCCCCTCTCCCCGACTCTTTCCCCCCCCTGAGCCAGCTGGGTGCTGGTCCCATAACTGTTTCCTCCACATCTCCCCCACCTAAAGAGCCTTATGGGTCTTGGGGATACAACCTTGGTCACCTGGGGCTTTCCGCATTTGTGGGCTGGCTTATGTGCCTCATCTCCTATGGCTACCCTTTTCTCTATCCAACTGCATCCCCTCTCTCTAGCTGCCCTCTCCAATTGCTCCAGTGGTCCCACAGCTTCCCTTCTGCTTTGTAAACCCTCCTTCCTTCCTTCAGTTTCTGGAAGAGGAGCAGAGCCTGCCATTCCCTATTCTGCCATCTAGGATCTCTGACTTTTATAAAATGGTCTTAAATATGCTCAAAGTACTAAAGGAAATCAGGAAAACCATATATGAACACAAAGAAAATATCAATAGACAGATGGAAATTATAAAAAAGAACTAACTGATTAACAACCCTGACAGTAAAAGAAATAACTCCTGAGAGGTGTTCAACAGCAGACTGGAACTGAAGAAAGAATAAGAGAGGCTGAATACAAGGCAATTGAAATTTAGTCTGAGAAGGAAAAGAAGGAATGAATGAAGAAAAATTAACAGGGACCAAAGAACTTGTGAGATACCATCAAGCATACCAATATATGCATTGTGGGAATCCCAGAAGGAAAAGAAAAAGAGAAAGGGGCAGAAAGGATATTCAAAGAAATTATAGATGAAAATTTCCCAAATTTAATGAAAGACATGAATATGCACATCCAAGATACTAAGTGAACTCCAAGTAGAATAAACACAAATAGACCTATGCAGTGGCATAACGTATTCAAACTTGAATGCCAAGGGTAAAGAGAAAATTCCAAAAAACACACAAAAGAAGCAATGTGCCATGTAAAAGGAAGTCTCAATAAAATTAAGTGCCAATGTCTCATCAAAAACCATGGAGGCAAGAAGGCAGTGGGATGACATATTTATAGTGCTGAAAGCAAGAAATTGACATTTTTTTTTTATTGGATACATATAAATTTTTTTTGTGAATCATACAATATGTTACACAATATATTTGGTTCATAGTAATACAGTCATACAGTATTTGTCCTTTTGTGTCTAGCTTGCTTCACTCAACATAATGTCCTCCAGGTTCTTCCATGTTGTCATATGCTTCACGACTTCATTTCTTCTTACAGCTGCATAATATTCCATCATGTGAAAAGACCACAGTTTGTTTATCCACTCGTCTGTTGATGGACACTTCGGTTGTTTCCAATTTTTGGCAATCGTGAATAATGTCACTATGAACATCAGTGTGCAAATATCTGTTTGTGTCACTGCTCTCAGTTCTTCTGGGTATATACCTAGTATTGGTATTGCAGGGTCACATGGCAACTCTACATTCAACGTCTTTAGGAATTGTCAAACATTCCCCCAAGGTAGCTGTACCATCCTGCATTCCCACCAAAAGTGAATAAGTGTTCCTATCTCTCCACATCCTCTCCAAAAAGACAGAGAACTACAAACATTGGACTAATGCCTATTCAAGTCTTTTGCCCATTTTTCAGTTGAGTCGATTGTCTTTTTATTGTGAGTTGTAACATCTCTTTATATATCCTGGATATTAAACCCTTATCAGATATGTGATTTCCAAATATTTTTTCCCATTGAGTTGGCTGCCTTTTCATCCTTTTGAGAAAGTCCTGTGAGGTGCAAAAGTGTTTAATTTTGAGGAGGTCCCATTTATCTATTTTTCCTTTTTTGTGCGTACTTTGGGTGTAAGGTCCAAGAAACCACCACCTACTACAAGATCTTGAAGATGTTTCCCTACATTTTCTTTTAGTTTTATGGCCCTGGCCTTTATATTTAGGTCTTTGATCCATTTTGAGTTGATTCTTGTATAGGGAGTGAGATAAGGGTCCTCTCTCAAACATGAGGGAGGGTTTAAGACATTCCCAGTTAAACAAAAGCTGAGGGAATTCATCACTCCTAGACTAGTCCTAAAAGAGATGCTGAAGAGAGTTCTGCAGATTGAAAGGAAGGGGCAATAGACAATCAATCAAAGTATCACTAAGAAACAAAGATCTCCAGTGGGAGGTAGCAACATGGGAAATATAATTGCCAGTACTATTTTATTTTTTGTTTTTAACTCCCCTTTTTCACTTCTTACAGGATTTAAAAGGCAAATGGATAAAATGTAATGATAAATCAGTAGTTTTTGTACTCACAATGCATAAACATGTAATTTGCTACAATTACTACAGGAAGGTGGAAGGTGGATGGTTATAGGAACATAGTTTGTGTACAATATTGATGTTAAATTAGTATCAAAAGAAAAAAGACTGTTATAGATTTAGAATGTTAAATTTAAGCCCCTTAGCATCTACAAAGAAAATATTGGAGAATATTCAAGCTCATATAGACAGAAAGCATACAGGTGATCAGGGATAGGAAGCAGGGTCAATGTGGAGTTAATGCATAATGGGAGTACAGTTTCTGTTTGGGGAGATGGGAAAGTTTTAGTAATGGAAGTTGGTGAGGATACCCCAATATTGTGAATGTGACTAATCCCATTGAATGGTATGCTTGGG